>VDFB02050878.1:0-23401 GCA_007258455.2 Sequoia sempervirens | reverse complement strand
CTTGTGCTTGTTGCCATTGTTGACTCTAAAATCTTGTGTCTTTGAAAATTCCTTTCCTAAAAGCCTTATACCATGTTGATGAAAACTTGTCCTATACATGGAGATTTGGGGTTTATACCATGTTTGCCTCTTCTAGGAATTTCTCTTCTCCACATAGCCAGGGACATATCTAGCTAACAACATATTTACCACACCAAGTCATCAGTTTCAATGGCTTGAAAGACACACAACTTGATATTTTTGTGTGTTTTGTGTGCAAATTTCTCTAGGCTACTTCTTTGTAGTTGATGAGGTGGCTCTCTCCAAAAAAATCTCAAAGAATGATTTTCTTGCAGAAAATTTTTGAGCTTCATTGTAGACCTTGACTATGCAAGGTGTGACTAGTTTGAGACAACCTATAGAGAAGGGGGACTTGTCACCCTTAGGACTCTAGGTCATGAAAGAGTCCTAAGGAATAGGCTTCCCTTTAAACTACCTCAGGTTTGCTAAGCAAATTGAAAGGGGAAAGATACTGAGGCTGAAAAGGAAGGACAAATGACCTACCACTTTCCTTCTATTAAAATTGGGTGGTCACATGGTTAGAAAAGCCAGTTTCCAAGGTTCAATCTACTACCTAGATAACTCATTGTTTGAGGATGACAACATGGATCTCAAACTCCAGCATAGTGCATTGGTGTCTTAGGGACTTGCTGGCATCTGTATGGACAAAAGGTCCAAAAAGAAAACTAAAACATGGGAAAACCTACTAACTATCTAAATGCTAGATATTTTATGCACTACGATAAAATACTAGAAAACACAAAACTAAAAGTGTAACAAGAGGAATGATGTAACTAAATCATGCTATAATAGACAAAGAGAGGGTGATGAATTAGACCTATCTACTTACGAATTGAATATTCAAGTAGCTTCACTCACACACACCTACACACACGAAGACGGAAAAATGTTGGGGTTGTGTTTAGAGGACTACCTCAATCAGTCCCCTGCTTCGGCATTCCCACCTCCATGGACAACCAAATAGCCACAAAGTACAAAAAATGATAAAGATATAGAAAGGAAGTGGTGGTACTAAGAGAAAGCAGTGTGTTACACAATAAACAAAATGATGGAAAGAGAAAATAATAATGGACAATATTACTTGCACAACTACAAGTGCTCAAGGAAAGTAGTGAAAGGAGAGAGCTTGTGAATCATCCAATAGTAACATTGTCACAACAAATGTGGTTTAGAAGCCAATAAAAACAACTTGAAACCAAGAAGATAAGAGCTTGAGAGTGAAAGAATGGAGCTAAGAGTGTGTAGAGAGTGAATGAGATCAAGAAGAAGATTAAGGTTAGAGAAGAGTGTTCAAGAGTTCAAGAGAGAATGAATGAATGAGAAGTTAGAGAATTTGAATGACAAAAGGGAAGCAAAGACCCATTTTTTTTGGTCAAGGAGGTAGGAGACATTACACTTCACCACCAATGGAGAAGCGTAATTCCTCCATGGATTCCAAAGGAAGGAATCCTATCAAGATGGTTGCAAGACACGCGAACGTTCATGCAGCACACATGCGTCCCTAATAGAGATTCCTCCACTAATGCAAAAAGACGTGGCCAGGTGGATGAAGCGAGGTGGTGGTAGTGGAATTACATCATCAGATTTACATTTTCTAAGTTAGGGGTGATGAAATGAGGAAATTTCCTAGGGGTGCAAATTCACTTCTTTACACAACCATGCGCTCTGATACCATGTTGGGATTTTCATCCAAGATCATAACAGTAAAAACCTTTCCAAAATATTACATCAATCTTAATTAGAGTTCCATGCAAATTAATTTGCATATAAAAGGGATATCTATTTTGAGCATGGAAAGTTGCAATTTATCAATTTTTGATAGAGGTTGATTCACATTTGCATCTTCCAGGCACTTTTCTTCTCCACATAGCCAAGGACATCTCTAGCTAGCAACATATTTATCACGCCCTCATTATTTTGGGTGCTTGAAAGACACAAAGATCTTATTACTAAATAACCATCAATTTACATCAAAATTACTGTACTTACAGGTATGTGCAGGGTTGTCATGGAAAAAATAGGCCCTTAAGTGGCAAAAAATTTAGAAAAATTAGAGATAGGCAACTTGACATAAAAATTTGAATAAGTTATCTATATTATTTCAAAAATATGTAAGAATAGAATCTATAGTGAAAATTGAATGTAGTTTCTAAACTACTAGGTTTTTTTTTAAAAATTATTTGGTGAAAATTTAAAATTTCAATGTAGTAGTACTTAAATTTCGGAAAAATAAGTAGGTGTTTGTCTTACCACCCCTAACCACAATAAAATGATAATATTTTTTATAAAAGTTTAGATATAAATAGAGGACTCATGTTTGATGTGATGCATATTTTTTTGTAATTTTTTCCCAAGTAAATAATTAATTATGAATTTTTTTATTACAAATTTTAAAAATATAAAAAATTGTATGTCTAACCACCTTAACTTGGTCAAAACTTCATGAAATTCATTTTTTTAAATCCTATAGTATGCAAAGCATAGAATGCAACACATGTTTCATATTCAAAAAATGTGATGCCATTTGAAAGCTATAGATGTTTTTCAATCAACTTATCAATCAGGACTTTAGTCGTAATTCAAATAGAAAACAAGAATAATAATTATTTATTAAATTCAAAGTATTTGCATAATTTATATTGGTGAAAAGCCAAGAATCTCTTTTAAAAACCCTTTTCGTTTCTTCAATTTTGGGTTAAAAAAAAGTTGTCAGCCACATACCCATCATATCGCCACTTTTTGGCCTATCATGATCTTGCACATACCCTTACACTAAATTATAAAGTGTGATGGGGGGTGGTGTAGAGCCTTGATTTGACATCACAATTGTGGATCCTTGTGATTTAACATAAGAATAATGTCTCCTTGTGTTTCTCACCTCATGTGAGTGTGTCTTGGAGCACACCTTGTATATCTCTACATTCCTTACACACTCTCAATCTTAGTTGTTCTACTTATATTCTCTTAGTATTAAGGGGGACTATGATGTGTTATGCTAATGCTTTTTTCAATGAAGCAAAATCTTCTCTTTATGTGATGTGTGCAACTTCCTCCAGGCTACTCCTTTATAGTTGGTGAGACAGATTTCAAATCTCTCTCTCCAAAATTCTCAAAGCATGAATTTGTTTGCAAACAAATGTTGAGTTTCATTGTAGGCCTTGACTATGCAAGGCGTGAATAGTTTGAGACAAGCAAGCCATGCTTCGATACCTTGTTAGTATTTTCATCCAAGATCATGACAATAAAATTTTTTCCAATTTCTTGCATCAAGCCTAATTAGAGTTCCATGCAAATATTATTTTCATGTAAAATTGATATCTATTTTGAGGGAAAGTTACAATTTATTAGAGGGAAAGTCACAATTTATCATTTTTTCATAGAGGTTGATTCATATTTGCATCTTCTAAGTGCTTCTCTTCTCCATGTAGCCAAGGACATCTCTAGCTAGTGACAAATTTATCACACACAAAAAGTAGCTCTACGCATCTTTCAAGCCACTCAAACTGATGAGGGTGTGATAAATATGATGCTAGCTAGATATGTTCCTAGTTGCATGGAGAAGAGAAGTGCTTGAAAGATTCAAATATGAATTAGCCTCTATGAAAACTTGATAAATTGTAACTTTCCCTCAAAATAGATATTACTTTTACATGCAAATCAAATTGCATGGAACTCTAATTTGGCTCAATGTAAGATTTTGGGAAGTATTTTTGTTGCATGGCTCTTATACCATGTTTACATCTTCCAAGCACTTCTCTTCTCCATGTGGCCACTTCTACACCTACAAGTGACCTCCAAATGCCTCCACACAACCAATACTCATTGTAGGGAAAAGAGATTCACGATATTCACACAAATGGTTCCAACATTAGTGGGATATATGTGACATCAACACAAGTTGTGTTTTAAAAATATTCACCGTGGTCAAATCTCTCCATAAGACTAGCTCCCTTCCTCTAGGAGGCCTTGCATAATTTGTTGTTACCATTTCTTGTTAATTACATAATCATTGTATTGCATGATGAAGGTGACTTCCTACATATCTCCATGAATTACTTTTACTACTCCTCTATACCTGCACATAGTATACATGTGCATACATCCTTTCAAGGAGTGACATCAAATAGAGATCTGGAAGATATCAAGGCAACATATAGGAACACTTCCAAGGGGTATCACATTAGCAACCTCCATAGATCTACAATTTTTATCTCCTTCATTATCTTGTCAATGTCTATGTGAGAAACATTACGCCACTCTCATCGATCCCATCTTTTGTGTTTGCATAGAATCAAAAGGTTTGAATAGCAAGTTGCATCCTATGCATCTAAGCCTCTATTGTTGGCTGAACATAAAGTGGAGTAAAGAAGAAAAATTAGTGGAAACAAAACTCCTCTCTTAAAGAGAAATTAGAAGGATTTAAGACCTAAAAATATGTCCTTTAATGATAGGAACATGATGATTGAGAACATCTGAAGCATGTAGAAGTTAAACTCTATCGATGATGAGCTGACCTGTTTGTTGGAATCAATGAATCTCCATAACATCTAGATCAAGATGTGAGATACAAAACACTGCATGAGTAAACATATGAACACTACTCAACCAATGTACATAAAGTTCATCAAACTATGTGAAGTTGATAATACAAAGAGTACTATGATGAGGAGTACTAGAGTATCAAAATGTGATCCATTGAAAAAATCCCCCATTGGAGAGATCAAGATAGAAGGTTTATGAGGCCTCCTGAAAAGAATATCCTATTTCATTGAAAGAAGAATTAGTATAACACATCATAGTCCCCCCTTAATGCTAAGAGAATAGAAGCAGAACAACTGAGATTGAGAATGTGTAAGGAATGTAGAGATGTACAAGGTGTGCTCCAATACACACTCGTATGAGATGAGAAACATGAGATATTGTTGTGATGTTAAATCAGGAAGATACACAGCTGTGATGTCAAATCAAGGCTCTACACAAGCCTGTATTACACTTTATAATTTAGTGTTACAAGTACATAAATTTCCCAAATTCCCTCCCTAAGGAACATACATTTAGTATTTGTGGCATTGTATATAAGTACATTTACAACCTTATTATTGTTACAAGTTCTTCAAAGTTTATTGTCATGAGGCAGACATAGATTAGTGTATGTCTTGAAAACCTCAATAAAAGATAGAAAACATAAAATTAAAGCCTCCATTATGATGTTCCCCCCTTTTGTCAAATTTATTGCAAAAAAATTAACTTCCTCTTTTATAAATTTTTACCTATGACAAAAAATTGTCCTCCCCTTTTTACAAGCTTTTCCTTTGCCAAATTCATTGCAAAAAGAATTGACTTCCTCTTTTGCAAATTTTTAACTATGAAAAAAAATTGTACCTCCCCCATATAGTTTCCCTTTGCCAAATTCATTGCAAAAAGAATTAACTTCCTCTTTTACAAATTTTTAACTAAGACAAAAAAAGGTGACTCCCTTTTTTTAAAAAAAATAACTATGAATTGTTACAACAAATGTCTATGAATAACAATATGAGTTATTATAGTAATAAAAGATTATGTAATGCCAAATTGAAAAAATCTAGCTGAGTCAAATGGGAAAGTGGAAGATTAGAGCCTAATTTTGAGTGATCAAGGGGCCAAGTCAAAGACTTGGTAAACCACGTGGGAGCTAATGACTAAGAAAGGGTGCACACGCGATTATATTTTTCCGTAGTAGCCAATGAAATCCACACAACATTTACATGGCCAATGTTGGCGCAGCAAACTCCATACTGCAACAAATTATAAGGGAGGACTGAGTATGTCTTGCAGCCTGCAAAAAGATAAATCGTGGCCTAATAAAGATCACACAGTCCTTGGTTGCTACTTGCCCAAGCAGAATTTGCGGTCTGTGCAAGGAGATGCCATGGCTTTGCCAAGGGAAATCGAACTCCCTAGATTTTAGGCATGTGCAATCATCAAGCGCACCTTGTAAATGAAGTGTGCCCTCCATTTTCAAGTGGATTTGCCTGCAACAAACATGGCCTGTGCAAAAAATGACCTGGAGGCAGCGTAGAAGTTTGTGCACAGGCCACCAATGAGGGAGATATATAGATACAAAATGGGCAGGGATAGTGCCCAGGTTATTGAGGTCACCAAAGGTTTACGCGGACTGTGAGAAGTGTCTCAACAACCACCTTCGGCCTACAATTGGCGTGGGCCATAAGAGAATTAACACCTGCAAATCACGGGATTGTAGTGATTTAACACTGCAGGGTTCTGCAAATCCAAGAAAAGTCACAAATTGGAGCATGCCATAGATTCAAACTTCCTATGAATGGAGAGATTCATGTTGGGAGTGGGGTTGATTCCTATATGTGCAAGTTGAATCCAAACGATGCTTTATAATTCTCTTAAAACTGCCTAACCATCTTCTTGCAAATGAATCTAACAAATACAATGGAATTTATTCACCTATGGCTTGTAATATCTCCACCGAAAGCTCTACTACCCTATTAGAATTAGGAGATATAAGAGATAAAAGACAATAACAAATGAACAATACACATAATTGTATTCAGATGATCCAAATTATATTGAGTACAAAGCCTTGCATATATAGGCAAGGATGAGTAAATCCACCTGTGAGGTGAAATGACAAGTCCCTTATGAAGTATAACAAAAGAGTAGATGAGTGTCCTATAGGTGTCAACCTTATGAACACTTGGAGTGTGCAAACCAACAACCTCTATGACCAAGTCATCAACCTTGTGTGTCAAGTGTTGAGTGACATTTGAGGTGAGATGGAAAGTCTTCCAACCTCAAAAAGTTGTGTGCATGAGGTTAACCAAATAACTTGGTAATCTTTATAGGTTTAAATGTTTCACATTCGATTAGACAAGAATCAACTTAAGTACACTTAAGTATAGTGAATAGATTAATTATTCACACTAACAGTGAATAGTGAGTATCTGTATGGGCTACAAATGGTACACCCATTGTGACTATGTGTTTGATTTTGAGTTGAGGTTAGGATGACATTATTTATAATTACATATTTCATTGGTAGAAAAAAATCCTAAGTATTACTTAATAAGGTTGGATATTTTTCACATGTATCATTTAATAAATAATGTTTTTCTTAATAGTATATTCTAGTTATCTATTTGAATGAAATGAGTGAGTTTGACTATTTTATAGTTAATATATTTTATGTTTACATGTTGAGTAAAGGCCACTTTGTGTGGATTCAATGTGATTCTTATGTGTTTATGAAATTCAACTCCAGATCTATAGGAATCTATGTATATGCTCCTAAATCAATTGATTATGATATGCTTATCTAGGTTCTCTTGACTAGTACTTGTGAATCTTGTTAGATATGACCCCCACAAGTGTGAACCTCCAAGGTATTTGAGTAGTGATAGGTACTCCTTAGATCCTACTAATGATTGATGTCTTGGCTACTACAAAGGATTATCTAGTATTCAATTGGTTCATGGAGGTGAAGGTTGTCAAGGGCTACCCTAGTTATGATAGTTAACCTGCCATGTGGATAATGGTAACAAATATAATTATTGTATTAGGAGGGCTAATAGGTAATCATCTCTAGTACAAGGATGATCAATGCCAAGTACTACCCATATTTTTAAAAAGATAGATGATAATATCACTAAGGTCACAAGGTGGTATATGTCAAAAGTTTCTTCTTCTTAGGTGGGAAAACTTGTTGTCAATGGCCTATAGGTGATTGAAGTTGGAATCTACTAGCCTAGATAGGTTTACTACTTTTAGAAATCTCACTTGTGTCTATATGACCCTTGGGATGGTTGGTAAGCCCTCAGTGTAGTATGGGATACACTGAATCCTCTTCATAGCTATCTAATTGTTTGAGTTGGCTATAAAAATAACCACCCAGTATCTAGAGGCTAAATAGAAACACAAAGAGATCAACATGCAATGCTTAACATTGTAATGGATTTAAAGAACTTGGAATTGAATTACAAATGAGAATGCCTTGGTTATATAGCCAAGGTGAGACATACGATTAAACAAGATCATGACAAGTGTCTTAATCTTGTGACATGAGACAACTCACTTGACATAACAATAGAAAAGATTAAATCTAGACATGACAACTAAATCTTCTAGAAAGAATCTTAGGACCTAAGTAAAATTAATATGTGAATTTAAGTACCCTAGTGTGAAATAGTTAGGTACAAGGCTTTTATTCACACCAACAACCCCCTTAAGTGAAACTTAGGGAGTAGATTATTATACAAATGGTACAAAGATGCAAGAATTGGTCTCAGCTACTAGGTCATGTTAATAACCCATGTACAAATGAAAATGCCATCTATCACAAACAAATAAAAGGAGAAAACCCAATGGGATAAAACTTCTCCCCAAAAGAGAGTTGAAAACAAAGTACTCTTAATGAACAATGAGAAGGAAAAAACTGCATGTGTGGAAGACCTGCCATAAGAGAGAAGAAGAGGAGAGACCATGTAGCGCCCCCTTAATGGTGAGTCTCATGCAATTGTAGAAGCTTGACATTGAACGTTGAAGATAATCCAATATCATCAAACAAAATTCTTGCCTTTAGGAAGAAATAAAACCAAGATGATATGAAAAATTCCTTCCCATTATGTGATTTCTCTGAACTACACTCAAGTTTCTCCATGTCAATACCAAAATCTAACACACTCTAACTAGGTTTTAGGCCACAATGTATTGAAGATGTCAACCCATAATCTCATAGAGACTAATGTAGAACATACCCAAAGACAAAGATGCCTCCTCTAAAGATAAATAAGACTCCAAATGTTATCCAAAAGTATCCACACTCACGCCAAACTACAAAGAATGATCATGTAGAGAATGAACAAAAGTTTAGAGTATTCCTTTGCAACAAATGAAAAAGGATCATCTCCATCAAAGAGAATATGAATGCAATCAATGGTGTCTCCAAATCTAAAATATGAGACTAAAAAAAAAAACCCACCAATGTTTGTATAGTATGCATATGAAGTAGATGTGAAGTATGTAGATCTTGTTGCACTAAATCAAGAAGCCATATCTTTAGCAATACAAGAATCATCAAATACAATATAAAATGGAGGAGATGAAATGTAAGGCTCAAGAATGGGATCCGATATGAGAACCCCAAGTTCAAAAAAAAGAAAAAATGTCTCCTCCTCAAAAAATGGTTCATACTAGAAGTGAGATCATCAAATAAGGAACGATGTCATTATCAAAAGAAAACTCCTCAAAGATGCACAACCAAGATGAAAGATCAACCATCCTAGTAGCAAGAATTCTCTACTCTCCAAGTCTCTAATGATAACTGAATCAAGAGAATTCCACAATCCTCTTTGTCTCCACCATGTGTAATATGATAGATGGAAAGAATATTTTTTGACAAATGAGGTACACAAAAACATGAAAGTTCCCTCCCTAATAAATAGACTGTGAAGATGTCATATGATGAGATACTCTTTGAATCTAGAAAACATCTCCCTTATCCATGACCTAAGAGAGCACAAATAAATTTCCCCTTATTACTTTATGTACTAACCAATCTGACATGACCTATGTCATTATTACACTATTTTGAAGAATAAGTTGAATCAGACACTCTATAAGGTAGATCAATATGATTCTTCTGAACAAGATGTTTTATTCATCAATATCCTTTTTATAACAAGAATGTTAATCATGTCTAAGATTCTTGCAATATGAACAAATGGGCTTCTCCTTCTTAGATGATTGCTTTATGTAAGAGGTTTTATTCTTTGGTTGATCTGAATGTGGATTGTTCCTTGATTTATTTTCTTTCTTATCAGTATGTTATGATTCTTCCACTTAACTAGTCAACAATGCCTTTAAGATTTAGATGACTTCATGGGATCCATCAAGATAATCTTTTGTTTCTCATGTATTAACATCTCATAAAATGATGTAAATGAAGACCTATAGTATATGTAGACCCCATGGTCAACCTATAAGTATGAAAGCTAGAAACAAAAGTAGCATAATTAGGACCAAGTTTGTTCAATGTATTGTAGACTAATTTAATGTCCTTCTTATCCACATGCTTTACATTGCTCTCTTAGATCATTAACCTTAGTGATGTAGTCATGGATGTTGTCAAAGTTATTAGGATCAAGGCTCATCAGTTCATTATCAATTTGATAGCCTCTTACTTCATTTGTAGTACCATACAATTTTTTCAATTTGTCCCAATCTTCTTGAGAATTATTACATGATTCAATCTGAAACAACAAATCTTGAGAAACTAGGTTACAAAGACATACAAGAGCTTTAGTATGTTTAATCATCCATTTTATCTATTTCTAATCATCTTTATGTTTAGGTAAATTATTCTCAACATATAGAGATTGACCTTGAGTCATTAGAGAAATCCATGCATGTTGATGTCAATTTGAATAATTATATGATTTTAGCAAAGGAACCTTAGAATAATCCATAGAAAAGCAGATCAAAAGAAAATAAATTAAAACAATGCACAAAGAGACCCCTCAAATCACTCAATCAAGAATCTCCCCAACAATATATGATTTAGAACTTTATATTTAGTGCATTTATAGATGCCATTTTTTGAAACAACAAAGTGGAATTTGATCTTAGTGCATATAGATGCCAAAATTGGCCTTAATCTCAAAGAGTTTTAGACATATTGAAATCAAATTGATCACACTACTACAAGGTATATGAAAAATTATGCACTTTCAAAAAAGAAATTGCTCAAAAAATTTATCATAGGAGCAAGAATGAAGCCCCAAAAGTTTCCAAAATGAGAACATATCAACAATGCCTATGAGAATCTATGATTTTTGGAAAAACTAGGCATAAAAATCAAAAAATGTCCACCACTTTGAAGAGCATGAAATTCTACCTCAAATAAAAAAATTCTTGAAAAACAAAGGTCCTAAGCCCGAGTTATGTGAATAGATGAAAATGAACCTTCAAAATATGAATTCAAATGGAGAGGGGGTCCAAAAATTACAAAAGTCTGCTAATGTCACTGCTGACATAGTGTTGACGTCAACAATCGATGAACTTAAATTTGACAAATTTGTTCTTGTCACATTGCTATATGCTCTTTTGTGTCGAAATATTCTTCAAGTAGTGGAATATGCTTTTGGAATATTTTGGGTCAATTGAGTCTCCCAAAATATGTAGAGGAATCATGAAATATCTTACAGTGTTCTAAACACTAGTTTATTTAAACATCCATTGGTTTTTTAATCGATTGAATGAACTAGGGAGATTTTTTTCTCTAATGGCCCTTGATAAAGTGGTATAATTTTGATGAACTGACAGTCGATCTTAGGGTTTTTGAGCCTTCTAGATGTGATTGCAGGGTCAAATTTGACCCAAAATGCTCCAAAATTGTAGTTATCTAATAGATTTATCAACCATTCTTCAACTTCAAGACCTCATAGATCTAGCCTCATATATTCGATTTAAATGAAAAAAAAAGGAAAACCTAACTTTCTTGAGCCTTTTGAACTCAATGGTCAGCTTAGATTTTCACCAACAAGCTTTAAAATGAACATGCAATACAAAGCCACAAAGATGACCCCCCCAAAATCTATTATTTGTATCAAGTTTTTTTTATCCTCCAGATAAGCATATGATGCAAGAGAAGAGAATACTCAACTTTTCAAGATCTACGAAGATCTCTCCACAAAGATGCTAGAGTTGGCTATGGAAATAGCCACCCAAGATCTAGAGACCAAATGGAAAACACAAAGATCAATATGCAATACTCAAGATCATAATATGATTGAATATCATGGAATTGAATTAAAAATGAGAACCCCTTGATTATATAGCCAAGGTGAGACATAGGATTAGACAAGATCGTGACAAGTGTCTTAATCCTATGACATGAGATAACTAACTTGCCAAAAATTCAGAAAGATAAGATCTAGACATGACAACTAAGTCTTCTAGAAAGAATCTTAGGACCTAAGTAAACTTAACATGTGAATAAGTCCCCTAGTAAGAATTAGCTAGGTACAAGACTTTCATTCACACCAACACTAATGGTGTCACAAATAGTATGGGATTCTTGCCATAATCAAGATGGGTATAGAAGAGTAGGAAAAATGATGAAGGCATGGTCTAGATCACAATACACTAACACTCCATTTCTATCTGGGATGCACAAAAGAGTAGGTGTTAGTCACTCATTGTGGATGTCTTAGTCTCTCACTATTTATATGTTAGTCATTGATTTTATACTTGTGTAAATGGCCTCAAGTTTTATACACTATTACATATTCCCTTATCAGTGATGACATCAAGTAGTAAAGGTTGCTTGATTATTATCATAGATGGTGTTGATTGGGGAAAAGTATGGGATCCACAATATAGTATGGGATGTATCAAAATTTATTTTTCAAGTGAGATCGACTTATAGGATTATGTGATTGTTAACTTGATAGCAGGATGATGCATGTAGTAGGTTGCATTCATTTCCACTTCACTAGATGTTCTTTATGTGAGCATGTGATGTATGCTTGAGGTATTCACTCTTGTACTTGTGATGTGCATATGAGTTGGTCACTATTGTATTTGTGATATGTGTATGAGCTAGTAATTATCTGTACATGTCATGTGGGTATGATCTAGTCAGTAATTATCATGTGCATATGAGTTAATCAATATTGTACTTGTGATGTGTAGGAGCCAATTACCTTTTGTATATGTGATGTGTGCTCGAGGTAGTCATTTCATGTGAACTTGGAATATGAAATGATATGACCCCTATGTGAATTTGTGTGTTTGTACACTTATGGAACTAAAACTTGATGACCATTTGTTATCATTCTAGTATAATTGAACTTAAATGCATACACATTTTATTAATAACCATGATTTAAAAGAGAGGTTAGAGATCTCATACATGATGCTCAAGGATGAACTCTCTATATCATTGATGTACCAAATATAAAGCATTTTATCCTCACAAAGGGCATACATAGGAAAGTTCATCATGAATGAACCCTCAAGGTTTAGGTCTAGGTCTAAGGATGACCCAAAAATTGAGAGCTTACCACTTTCATCATGACAGTTGTTGGAAAATTTGAAGTTGATCCTTTTAATTTAGATGGAAGTTGCTTGGTCATCTAAGTTAGAACTAGTGGTAGAAAAGAAATTAGTAGTGACCAGGGGGTGGATTTTACAACAATATGGAATATAATTAACTAATAGTAAATTATCTAATTTTTAGTTTTAATCTAATTGCACACAAGAAATGAGTTGAGATTGCATTAGCTAGGTGGAGACAAGATGAGGAATAATAAGACCTTGACAATGTGCATTCTAATTATAGAAGACTTGAATGTTGTAGAAGGTCAAAAGGAGGTCCAAGTAGATAAAAATGTTCTATGAAAAATATCTATAAATTGTAATAAATTGAAGTGTCAAGATTTTGTAGAAATATCATTCTCATAAAAATTTCCTATAGGTCATATAAATTAGTATTGTGTGTGATGGATCTATCTCATGAGGTGTAGAGATATGTTTTATGGGAATATCAATCTTTCTTACTCTTATTCAAATATCATGTGTTCTTATTGATGGTCCAAACATGTATTATTTTTAGCCTTCATTGTACCTACAAATAATGCATTCCCTGTCGATAAATAATTTAAAAAGGAGGTTCTTATAGAAATAATGGGAGCTGGTTTTCATCAAGCCTCCATATGAAAATGTTTAAGCCTAAAATAGAAAATAAATAGGAGTGTGTGGCTCTATTTTTTGGTGCAATAATGGAGGTTGTATGTGCAATAGGTATGGATGATGCCTAGGTAGGTCTACAAATACAAAAATAAGTGTAGGTGTGTAGTCACAAGTATATACATTCACATTACGCATGTCTACTTATATAAACATATTTAAAGGGTAATTCAACTATTAGACTCTAGTTAGGTTAAGGTTTTAAGGAAAATCATGCATTTAATTTGTATACTTGTATAATTTAAATGAGCAAGATAATTTCATGTGCAAAAATATCTCAAGTGACAAATTTGTGTGTAAGCGTCCTAGAGGACACAAAGGTATAGAGAAGGGGTAGCTTAAGAATGGTTGTCTTCTACATGAAGGATAATTCTTGTAATAAGATAGTTTGAAGTAATTTTATATTCTAAGGGGTTGACCTTAGTTGGTTAAAATATTGGTTATTGTTAAGAAGATCCAAGTTCAAGTCTCAAAAGTGACATCTAATGTGGAATTCTAGTTATGACTATTAACGTTTCATTGTTGGTTTCTAGTGTGAATGTGACTTCTAAGACATAATTGTAAGGTGTGACTCTTGATCTTCCATTACTAATTTCTAGTCAAGTTGTTCCAAAAAAAGGTACTAGTCTTGTGTTAATACTTAAAAGAATTGTCTTAATCTACATTCACTTTTTGTTGGCAAGGCACTAGTGAAAGAAAATTTTGTGTCAATAAAATAGATAGGAGAGAAAAAAGATTCAACTATTTGAAAAGTAACTTATTGAATATTTATGAAATCACCCTTTTACAAATCCCAAAGGCTAAATATGACTTTAAGATTATTTTAAAATAAAAATAAAAAATTGAATATATAATTAAAAATTTGATTTACTTTAATTATGATTATATTTATTTTTATTATTTTACTTATTATTATACATTTCAATGATAAATAATTAACGAAAATTTTACATCTCTCCTATAAAAAATATATTAAATATTTATCTTGATTTTATTCATAAAAAAATTGCTTTGTCTATCAAAAATTTACACAAAATTTATTCTTAGAAGTAAACCTTTCAAAAATTAATGCAAGGTAGGCTCAATATAACTATGTGCAATGTGCCCACTTATTGAAGACTGGATTACACATGCGATACATTTGTAAACATTCTAAAAAAGGCAAACAAAGCTTAAAAGTGTAAAAACACAAAGTATTCTTAATGTTTTAAGAGATGCACCTGATCATTTCCAATCCGATTCTTCAACTTTCTTAACTAACGAATTGTTATCAACAGCAAAAGATTTAATTGGTCGGATAGGTGTGCAAATCTCCTATTTTTAGAAATCAGCACTAGAGGATTCAACTGGTGAGGTGGGGATGGAAGTCTCTTGCTCTGAGGAATGGTCATCATCAACAGAGGATTCGGAAAATCTCACCTTATGAGTACAATTCACAAAATGCTTCATATGGTGTGGGAATTGGAATCACCTCTTCTGAGGAGAGTATCTTTAACACTCGTGACGCCGATGGACGCATTTCGGATTTGGCATTAACGCACCAAAGAGCTATTTTGATTGTCCTCACTATGCTGCTTGAGTTAATTAAACCATCTGTGTTGATTATTCGAGGGTCTATTAGCTCAGTTAGGCAATCCGTTAGATATGACCTCCGTGCCTGCATTCGTAAACGAAACCATAAATTTAATCATTATATTAGTTTGCAAGACCCCATATAAACTACGCCACTAGTGCCTACAAACAATAATTCTTACTTCCTCCACGAGAGAATATATCTCCTCGTCCTCTGTATTAAACAGAGCGTGTTTGCCGATACGACATTTTGTAAGCACTCCAAAGTCAGATATATGTCTGACTTCAGAGTCACACAAGAAGTATTAAAATACTCAAGATCTACGTAACCTCCAGCTTAACCGGCACACTCTAAGGGTACACTTCTTAGGTGGTGGGCCCACAACCTCTTTAAACCTATGACTTTCCCATTTCTTTAAACCCGTGATATTTCCGTTTTCGTTTCTTTTACCAAAGCCGTTTTCGTTCCGGATATTATAAAAAGTATAAACCGTAGATCAAAATGTATTAGCCCTTTCACTTGTTAAAAAACCGATAAGAATATTAATCTTTCGTTATATTTGAAATAGACTCCACGGTTTTTATCCCTCTCACCATATCCTATAAGAGTATTATTTTTAGTTTTTGATATTTTAGATTTTTAATAAGTATTAATAATAAATTATTAATAATTAGTATTATTTAAAATAATTATATGTTTTTAATTTTAATTTTTAAAATAAATTTATTAATAATTAATATTGTTAAAAATAATTATATATTTTTTAATTTTAATTTTTAAATAAATTTATTACTTATAAATTATTTATAATTGATATTCAATAAGATTTTAATATTAAGCCATTTTTTAATTTTAATTTTTAAATAAATCTATTAATAATAAATTATTCATAATTGATATTTAATAAGATTTATTTTAAAGATTTTTAGATGATAATAATAATAGATAATCAACAATCAATAATAATTAAAAAAAAAAATTAATTAGTAATAATAATAAAATTAATAATAAATTATTAATTAAAAATCAATTATAAATAACAATTCTAATTAAAATTATTAAAATAATCAATAGTAAATTATTGATTATTAATGATTTAAATTAAAAAAATTAATTACACATAATAATAATAACATTAATAATAAATTAAAGTTAAAATTCAATTTTAAATAACAATTTTAATTAAAATTATTAAAAATAATCAATAATAAATTTTTGGTTATTAATTATCTAAAATTAAAATTCATTAAAATAATTTATAATTCGACATTCTAGATTTTGACCACATGATCTATGATTTTATTAAAAATTGATCATTATGAATTTTGACAAACTTGACACACAAATGACAATTTGACAATGAAATTAATGTACCACAATTGAGTTTCAAATTGAGTAACACAATAGACACAAACAAATTGAGAGATTGTTATGAGGATAGTGATGCAACTTTTCTAATTAGAGTGTACTCCATGAGATTACAATTCTTTGAGAGATTTTGTCCCAATAGTTCACAAGCATTGTTTATCCTCCCATATTTTGCATAGATTTCAAAAGAGCTTCTACAACCACAACATTTGAGAAAATTCATCTTTATATTATGTTTTCATTATGATTGGTTAAATCTTATACTAAATCTAAGTGTTGTTTGTGTTTTGACTAGAGTAGAATAATATTTTTTTACTTTGCTATATCAAGAGCTCAAAATTATATGCACATGTGGAATGAACTATAGTTTAGTTATGAACCTTGGTCATTTCAAAATAATTAGACAAGATTAGGAGAGGAACACACACGAAACTACAAAAATATTAAAAATGAGATTTTCAATATTAAAAATTTGACAAGTTTTCATTTATTTATGAAATTTTCAAGAAATGTCAATATATTTTTTCAAATTTCAATAAATAAGATTTTGAATATCAAAAATTTGATACACCTTTAAAATCCATTGACAAACAATACAAATTTTAGAATTTTGATGAATTATTGGACTTGTGAACTTGTTAATGGATTTAGAAAGTGCTCAAATTCACTTTAGAAAAACATTAAAAGTTTTGTTCGAGAAATTTGCCAACCTGACAAATGAAGTTTAATGCATAATTTTCACCTAGATCAATATTTTCTTGTGAAATGTTGCCACATTAGGTATAATAATATCAAAAATATTATTACCAAACCATTTAGCTTTAGATTTTATAAAACTCATGATTTGATTGTTTTCACAAACTACTCGGTGAAAATTTGAACTCTTAATATCTCACCAAATGGAGGAATTTTTATCCAAAATCTTGCCACATTAGGAGAAATACTATCAAGAAAATCCTTGTAAAAATATTTTGCGCCATCTCTCACAGATTTTGAGATTTAATTATTTCCATAAAATTGTTTGAGTTACATTATTGCTTATAAGGGTTCTAGTTAAAATAATGGAGGTTTTTCTTTAAAATGATGAGAGACTTGACATTTGAGGATAATTGGGGCATATTTTATTAGGAACTACTTGAAAAAAGAATTCAAACGCAAAAAGTTTAAAGTTGGCAAGTTTAAAAACAAGACCAACAAGAAGATGGAGAAAGGATAATGTTAAGGATTTTGATGAAATGATATGAGAAGGAGAGAGATTGAAAGATCTAGATAACTATAATGAGATAATTCCCTAAGATGCATAAATTAGAGAGAGGTTCACTAGGGGGAAGTGAGATAAGATATGCCCTAATAGAGAGTGGTAAAATGATGACCTGAGAAGTGAAGAAGATAGTTATTAAGAAGAAAAGGAGACTATGAGTGGTTAGAGGCAAGGGGAACACCAGGTCATGCCCCCATAAGGGGAGAGGATGATCAAGAAGATACAAAAGAATGAGGAATATCTAGCTCATACCTCCAAGGTGAGAAAATAAGGAGATGCCCTCAATGTGAACACTTGATAGGTAATGATAGGAGTGAAGAGGGACACTAAGGGAGAAAGAGAAGTGGGACATGCCATTAATATCAAGGAAGGGACTAATAAAAAAGAAATAACATGATAGATTAAGAAGTATGTGAGAGGATGAGGTAATGAATGATACAAGTGAAGGAGAAATATATAATATAGTGAATAAATACCTCCAATAAAAGAAAGCAAGAGAGAGTAGAATGAAAATGACATAAAAAATCATAAAGAAAGGTAATAGAAGAAAAGAGATGAGAAACTCAATCAACACCTTTATTTTGAGTTGCTAGGGTTAGTCCTAATAGTTATAATAGTGAATAAAAAATGGATCATCATTATCCACTTTTCATAGACCAAATAGTATCATTAAGAGAAAAACTAAGATCCAAAACAAAGTGGAAACGTAAGGAGAAGAAAAAATGAGAAAAAAATAATAGTGAAGGGAAAGCTAAGGAAAAGTGGAATCAAAGCAAAGGAAAAATAGGATCAAGGAAAGGAGAAAGATGAAGAGGAAATAGAGGCCAGTAATGGAGAGGAAAGATCAAAATAAAGATAAGATTAAAACATCAACGTAATCAAAGATGAAGAAAAAGAAGAAGAAAAGAAGATCTAAGGATAATTAATGATATTCAGTTTATAACATGATCCTAATTTTATGCAATGGTAAAACCAAGTAGTTTGTTATGATCCAACATTTTTGTGTATACTATAGTATCTCATGGAGATAGTAAGAAAGTGTAGCAATAGCAATGAGACAAAAGTAGTGTAGATGTTAGGCTTGGGATGTTGTAGAAGCGATACAAAGGAGAAAGCGATAAAATTCTTTCCTTGTCTTGTTCCAAGATTGAGGCATTAAGACCAAAGACTTTGAGAGAAAAAGGATGGAATAAAGTGTATAAAAGGGATCAAGAGATGGAGGAATCAAGTGAGATGGTAACTTGGTCTAGTCTAATATTAGGTTATGCTCATTATAAAAGAAGGGGAAGAAAGGAACCATAGCTTAGCAACTCATCCTAGAATGACTCATAGATGGATCATTGATAGAAACAAAGAAAAATAAGCTATAACATCTTGATCTAGATGAATAATTTTTTATAGATAAGTACCTTTGAGGTGCTTTGAAATTTCTCTTAGGCTTTACATGTTTTTATTTTTTTAATTTTTATTTTACCAGGTTTTTATGTATTTTTAATTATTGTGGACATAAACGTTCTTTTTTTACACTCAATACTAGATGAGGAAAGAGAGGAAGAAGTTGATTTTCTATAAGGTTTTAAGGGCCATTGATTAGTTCTAGGTATTGGGAAAATAGAAGGGAAGAGTACTCATAGACATGAGAATGGATTTCATTCTTATCATGGGGTCATATGAGAGTATAATGACTATAGTAAGAAGTGAAAAGGGCTCAAGAATTTAAGGCCAAAGTGACTAATTCATTGAACTCATCATACTAAGTTGAATTTAATGGATGAAGTAAATTATTGTAATATCTACAACAAGATAGCTACTAGGAATAGTGAAGATGATAGATGAATGTGTGACTAGATAGGTGCATGTAATTAGTTTTTTTTTAATTTTGAATAATTAATAATCAATAATTTACTATTGATTATTTTAATAATTTTAATTAGAATTGTTATAATTTATAATTGATTTTTAATTAATAATTTAATTATTATTAGTAATTATTTTTTTAATTTATAATTATTATTGATTGTTAATTATCTATTATTATTATCATCTAAAAATCTTTAAAATAAATCTTATTAAACATCAATTATGAATAATTTATTATTAATAGATTTATTTCAAAAATTAAAATCTAAAAAATACTTAATATTAAAATCTTATTAAATATCAATTATGAATAATTTTAAGTTAAAAGTAAATTAAAAAATATTTAATTATTTTTAACAATATTAATTATTAATAAATTTATTTAAAAATTAAAATTAATAATATATAATTATTTTTAATAATATTAATTATTAATAATTTATTGTTAATAATTATTAAAAATCTAAAATGTCAAAAACTAAAAATAATACTCTTATAGCGGACGATAAAAACGTAAAGTCTATTTGAACGAAAGATTAATACTCTTCTCGTTGTTCTATAAGTGAAAGGGGTAATACTTTTTATAATATCCGGAACGGAAACGGCTTCGTTCACTCTGACCGGGAAAGTCACGGATTTAAAGAAACGGGAAAGTCACGGGTGTTAAGAGGCTGTGGGCCCGGCCACCTAAGGAGTGTACCCTTAGAGTGTGCCGGTTAAGCCCGGCCTCTGCAGGGCCAGACAAGAAGTAAACTACATTGATCAGTTGCTAAAAATGAAAAGTTTACTCTTCTCCAATTATTTGTCGACCTCGTACAGTAACCATTTTCATTGTTATTAAGGTTTAGACGAAAGGCGATCTTATGGTGTTCCAACAATAGTCGTTTCATGGCTTGAAAAATTACTTATATCCTCAAGAAAAACTCCTCCATCTGTAGAAATCGCATATTGGGCATTACCCGGTTGCAGTATTCGAGCAATGCCAAAATCACAAATCTTGACATTCAAATTTTTATCCAGAAGAATGTTCATGGGTTTGATGTCTCTGTGCACTATACACACATCTGCACCCTCGTGAAGAAACGCGAGTCCATTTATTATGTCCAATATAATATTGTGTCTTGTTGGCCAGTCAATAATCATCTCGTCTTCTCCTACATATGATAGTTAAAATTATCTACATAATCGAGATAAAGCCTTCAATTACATAAATATAGACTAGTAAAAGAAATGCACAGGCTACTAACCATAAATAACGCTGTGCAAGTTTCGTGGCATATAATCGTAGACTAACAGCATACCGTCTTCAAAGCAATATCCCACCAACTCCATGATGTTTCGATGTTTTAGCTTTGCTAGAATCCTCAGTTCGTTCATCCACCCTGTTTCATCTGTGATCTTTACTGCCGCTTGTCTTCCGTCAGGCAGAATTCCCTTCAAAAGCAGAACAAAATAAATCATCAGGCGTCTTAACTGGTTTCGCTACTGTTCTAGAGTTCAAGTTTCATTGCCCGAGACTTAACAGCTATTTGTCTTCTACCAAATAGAATTCCCAATTTATTAAAATACTTATGAAATCAGCTTTATCTATAATTGACAGTTTGAATTCAAAAGGAACTTACACCGTAAACACCCCCGAAACCCCCTGATCCTAAACATTGACTAAACCCTTTTGTTGCCTTGCGCAATTCTTCGAATTTGAACTCAATTTGAGATGGTTGTATCTCCTTCACCAACGTTTGTAATTCTAGACAAGCGGAAACTTTTTGCCGCCGTCTAAATACAATTGGAATTATTTCTCTGAGAAATTTACCCAGCTGGAGAGAGCTACGGATTGGCCTTTCCGGTTGTTTATATTCATTTACCCCATCATAATTATCTTGTCCCCAAAGATCCGTCTGGCCTTGATCCATCGAGCTCTATTTGAAAGCTCTGCTCCATCTCACCTGATTATACAAATTCAAAACTTTTGAGTAATTAAATTGAATGGAATTAATAAAGGTTTGTATCAGAATTATTATCTTACCCTGTGTATCCTTGGATTGGTATTGTTCTGTTATTCCAAGGCAGTTATTCTCCTCGTTTCGACCTAGGTATGCCAAATCAGCAACTCAATTATATCGCTACTCGCGATTCAATCAATTTGAAATTTTTATACATCTCGAAAGATAGAATTTCCAAACCTGTAATATATTGCCCTTGGATGAAGGTAAGTGTCTTCATGATCAGAAGCTGCATGTGGCCCTGAAGATCGGCTTTCATAGTATTTATTTTTCCCCGAACATACACAAGTTCATCACGGATCTTCTTAGTCAACAGGAACCTATGGCGTTACCAGACAAAGATCATTCAAACACAGAAAGATTTGTTTCTTTTTATTTACCGTATCAGGCATTTGACCAAGTCAACGCAACAGAACAATAGTCTCTAACTTTTGAACAGATAAGTTTATCAGGGAATTTATGGAAATGAACTTTTTGATGATCACTTACTTGGATAATTTATTCGAGGTGATAAAGGAACGACACAAAATCGCACCAGAAATTATCAATTTAACAGCTTCACACATATCGTCCAAAACCTCTTTGTGTAGTTGAACATTGAGATCTTTCATCTGTTTCAAATACTTTCCCAGCTTAAGCATATCTTTGAGAAGGTCGATGCATTCTCTGTCATTTGCAGAAATGTTGTCGAATCTTTCTAAAACATTAGCTATCGCTAGCAGCCCCACTGCAACCCAATGTGCATTCCCCAACCCTTTCAACACATCAACCGCCATTGAATGTGCTTCGGTAGAAAGCTGGGACTTCAAAATTTTCTAAACCAAATCACTCAAAAAAACCATTATTTAAAACATTAAAGGAAGATTACCGTCTAAAATTCTTGATTCTCAAAAAACAAAATATATCAAAATCCTCACTAACTGATCCTAAAACATTTTTGCACCCTGTGAAATGCCTTCAAACAATTTAGAAAAATCTGAGGCAACAGGCTGCACTAAATCCCTTAGCTCTGTTCCACTTTGAATTATTGTGCAGTCCAAACCCTATAGGCATCCGTATAATATTTTATCCCATCACATACGAAAGGGCAGAAATTGAGGTTGAATAATGGAACAAATGTGATGTACCTGATTAGTGATAGCAAACAAAACATTATCGATGTACCGTATAAGTAAATTCAGGGAGAAGCTAAAAAGGCCGGTGGTAGAAGAAGAATTGTGACTGCGAGCGCTTGAAATTTCGTTATTGAGAGCGGTGCTCGTTGAAGAATCGCTGATTTTGTTGCTGTAAACGGGCTCTGTCAATCAAGAGGAAAGGTTAAAAGGGCAGAAGATATAAATAAATCAAAGATATAGCACACTTCATTATGATCAAACAAATCAACAAATTATAGAAAAAATATCTTGATGCAACAGTAGCCTACCACTTACTATGATCCTGCAAATTTTGAGTTACAGGAATTACAATTACCTCTTCAAAACCCTGATCTCGCATTGAGAACCGAGAATTCTTCCTTGCATC
>VDFB02050877.1:0-49695 GCA_007258455.2 Sequoia sempervirens | reverse complement strand
GAATAGCATAGGATCCCTAAAACCGTTACTCTTTTTCACTTTTTTTAAAAAATCATAAAATCCAAAATGATACTGCATTTATGTTTCCGCTTTTCGAATGACTTGCAAAAGTAAATCTCAATTGTGCCCACAACAAATCACATCCATACCACAGAGCTTACCTGCATTCATCTTAAACATTGGAATTACCCTATGACCTTACTTGCAATCTTAGCATAGGAGGTAGTTTTTCAAGAGGGGATGGAGTGTCTTTGACACTTTGTTCTAAAATGTTTGTTGTGTCATAAAACACGCATCAACATTGGTCTGGCGCTAGAAGGAGGGCGGACTTCATTTACTTGCTTGCCACTCAAGGGCGAACTTTAGCTCATGGCTAGCCATTCATCTTTATGTCCAAGGGCGGACTTCAAGCATCTCCTTGCCACTTTCATTGCTTGGCTAAGGGCGGACTTCACCCAATGTTGAGCCATTGCTTTATGCTGCTGGGCGGAGTTACCAAGTGTTCATGCCATTCTTTACTGGCTGAGGGCGAACTTTACATATTTTCATGCCACTCCATATGGCGGACTTCATCAGATTTCAGGCTATTTCCATAAGGCTAACTTCATCAGATTTCAGGCTATTCCCATAAGGCTGGGCGGACTTTGCTTTATGTCTAGCCATTCAATGCTTTATCCAAGGGCGGACTTTGACCTGTGTCTGGCCACTCAAGGGCGGACTTCATACATATCCCAGCCACTCCACATTTTGTCGAAGGCGGACTTCCTTCTATCCTTTGCCATTGGAGGGCGGACTTTGGCTTTTGGCTAGCCATTGCATTGTTTTGGAGGGCGGACTTTAGCACATGTCAGGGCATTTAACCTGCTTGGCTGGGCAGACTTTGCACCATCTCAAGCCATTGTCATGTTGATGCGTGTTTTATGACACAACAAACATTTTAGAACAAAGTGTCAAAGACGCTCCATCCCCTCTTGAAAAACTACCTCCTATGCTAAGATTGCAAGTAAGGTCATAGGGTAATTCCAATGTTTAAGATGAATGCAGGTAAGCTCTGTGGTATGGATGTGATTTGTTGTGGGCACAATTGAGATTTACTTTTGCAAGTCATTCGAAAAGCGGAAACATAAATGCAGTATCATTTTGGATTTTATGATTTTTTTTAAAAAAAAGTGAAAAAGAGTAAGGGTTTTAGGGATCCTATGCTATTCCTAAGAAATCAAGAGAAGACGAGGATTAAATGAAACCAAATAAACAATACTCTGCTTCGCCACGTTAAACGACAACTATGCAGAGCAAGTGCAATCTTCTAGGAGTGTGCTTGTGATTTTCACGTAATGAATAATTACCATCAAATCGAACAATAATTATTCAAACAGAAGTTAAGCATCCACGATAAAGCTCAGTCTAACTTTGCACATTGAGTGAAATCATCCACTCAAAGAAAGTATGAGCTCGGTTTCACCAATCTCCGTTATCAATCTATTATTCTTCTAACATACATCATAATTCAAATTTACTAAGCGAGAAAGAAAATATGCGACCATGCAACTATTCGACAATCAAGTATTCAAGGCACCTCATGCATTTGAACTTTATTATCAAAGTAGTGTTTTCACAACAATCTCATAAAAACTCTCTTTATTTTCTACAATCTAATTCTTTGAATCTGCTCTAACTTCTTAATCTCCTCTATATCTTCTAATCTTCTAATCTATCATCTATGAAAATGAGAGAGTGAGGGGGGGGGTTTATATAGTATTTCTGAATTACAATGAACGGCCGAGATTAATTCAGGATCAAAGGCCCAGATTAAACAGAACTAAACCCTAATTAGGGTTTCCAAAACCTCAACCAGTTAACTAGAGAGAACTTTAGACATCTGGAGTGGCATCCTTATCCACTTGTGCGGCCTTGCATTCGGCGAATCTGGACACGATCAAGCCGACCTCTTCCATGGCAATGTCGGGCAGCACGTTGACATTGTACTCCAGCAAATCCAAGCTCTCGGCACACTCTGCAAAAATGGTCGCCCATTCTGGTTCTTGCAGCAAGAAAGAATTTCTGACGGCCATGAAGTCGAATACTTTGGTGAAGTTTTCTTTCATGATTGGCCCGGTGGTGGAGAAAATTTTCTGTACTTGTTCTTTTAAATTCTTTGGCCGCAAGTGTTTCTTTCGGACAGTATCCTTGTCGAGCATATCCGCAACCATTTCATAAATTTTACTCTGAATTTCCTTTGCTTGTTCTTCAACTCTGGCACCATCCTCCTTCACTTTTTCGAGGACTCCTCTTCTTGAGATCAGAGCATAATACCATCCATTAAAATCATATGCCGCTCCAGCTTCAATAACCTTGTCCTCAATCAACCTTTGCTTCGAGATGCTCTTCAATTCCCGAATACATGGGATGATCCTGCTTTGAATATCTTCGAGACTACTCCATGATTCTGCAAGGTCTACAACTCGTGATAGCATAAAGGAAGCCTGTTCATTTACTTGCGCCAACTTTTCTGCAAACGCCAACGCCTCTTCTTTCCTTCCAACCATCCAGTTTTTAGCCTTTTTCGCTGTAGTCAGCTCTTCTTCAAAATTTGCACCTGGTTCTTGTGAAGAATTTGGAGGTGGAAGCGCTACTTGGTCACCTTCATTTAGTGGCTTGGTCAAGTGCTGGATGCAATCTTTTAAGCGCTGAATTTCTTTCTTATACTCTTTTTTCTTGGCAACTTCTTTTTCTAACCTGGACTTGATGGTAGCCACGGAATTGTCCAAGTCCTCAACCTCTTGCTCTTTTGTTGTCAGACCCATGTCGATGGTCATGATAGCATATTCATCAGGAGCAATTTCATCTTGGAACTTGTCGATTGTAGGTATTGCAATTTGTACTGTACGATTGCCAGCCTCATCCCTTTGGATGGTTGAGAATTTCTTGGCCTTCTTCCTTGGGGCAACTTGCTCTAATCTCGCCAGAAAATCTGTGTCATTGTCCTCCTCAGGAACCTCCATTGGCGCCTTTCTTTTCAATCTTTCTTTCAGCCACTCTGGGATTGTTGGCTGCTTGATTCCGTCCTCCTGTTGATCCTGGACGTCTTGTATATCCTGTACTTCCTGCTCTCCCTGAATCTCCGGCATACTTTGAACTTCTTGGACCAATTGCATACCCTGAATTTCTTGGACAGATGGGTCATCTTGGATTCCTTTGAGGACGGAAATCATTCCTTCCTCGAATTCTCCATCCATAATATCTGTATCATTATCTAATTCTAGGATTTCTGTGCTTGCTGGAGAAGGTTGATCATCATCTTCTACTTGTATTGGCTCCATATTTTCGACTGGAGAAGGGATCTTAGCATTTTCCAAAGATTCTCTATCCATGGAGAGTATTTCTTCTATGTTTCTAGAAGTGGCCGACTGAAGAGGTTTAGACTTGTGCTTCTTTCGAGAAGGCCCTTCATCTATCACTTTACCCTTGTCCTCAACTTCTTTCCTTTTTCTCAAGTTGGCAGCATCTGTTGGTCCATCTCCACGAGATGCACCGGCATTTGAAGAACAGGACTCTGTATCGCCCATCAATTCATAGGTGAATTGCACATTTCTTTGTCTTAAAATTTCTACCTGCCGATCTATCCACCATTGAGAATATTTGAAAACGGGCCGCATGAGAGTTGCTAGGTCGCCCATCTCAGGCTCAAACCATCTTATAGGGGGGAGTGGCTCATTTTCATTGAAGCCTGGCTGCAAATAGATTCCATCATCCTGTAGTTGATCAGGCACTTTGAAAAGTTCGGTAGCCCTTATCACGCTTAATGGCAATCTTGACCACAACCTCCTTCTTACGTCGTATTCATCTGCTGCGTTAGACCAGAAGTCCTCTAAGTCAATCTGATGCTTGTACCTCTCTCCGTCCACAGTTCTGATGTGGAGCGGATCAAAGTTGTTCCTGGATTTGTATGATATGAATGGATATTGTTGAATTTCCAGTCGAGCAAGCTCTGCTGCTTGTGTCGTCGGACATGACTCCTCCATGTTGCCGATGAAAAAAGGAAAGGTGACAGCCGCTTTCTGCTTTGTCCTTTGAATATTCTGATACGCTTCTAATTGCCTCAGCACTTCCAGCAATACCATCTTGTTGGTCGGATAGATGGGAAGTCTGTAAGGATTTCCGGAGAATCCTTGGATTCTGATGTAGGTGAACTTAGGATATTGAATGAACCAGAATCCATACCGACTGATTAAGCTCTTGGCCTCATGTGAGAGTCTTTGGTGAGTTCCGCCTTGAAGAAGCCGAGTGATGTACATCAAGAAGGCGTCATGAGCTCGTCGGAAATGAGACTTCTCTTTCAGCTGCAGCTGCGGATAACAATCGTAGGCTTTGAATTGCCCTTGGCCATTGCCAACCACGCCTTTGCAGGTCAAGCCAGGATACTTGTAATATCTTGCAAGTGAATATACGATGTATGAGCTCATGTAAAAAGTTTTGGTCTCCTCAAAGTTGACTAACTGCTCGTGCAGGCTATCACTAATCATTCTGGACCAATTGAACATCTTGACTCCAGTGATTATCTCATCAATAAAATAGTACATCCAATTTTCGAAAGGTGCGCCGTGGGAATTGCCTACTATTTTGTTTAGTAGCAAAACGATGTCACCATATTCCTCCTTGAAATGAGTTCTGATCAATTTCTTTGGCATCTTGCCTGCAGTAGGCTTAGGTTTTAGTAACCAATTCTTGTTTATGTTGGGCGCACAGAGATCCTGTTGGCTCTGATAAAGCTTGAGTGCGTCTTCCCTGGTGCGGTAGGATGTTCGGTTGTACACTGGAATTCCAAAGGTTTCCTGGATTGCTGGCTCAGACAAGTAGGCAAGGACTCTTCCGTCAGGAGCTTCTATCTGTCTGTCTCATGCATTGTAGTGTAGTACGCATTCTACCATAAGCTCCGGACATTCTTTTGCTGGTGGAAATCCAGCTGCGTGGACAATTCCATTGCGCATCATCCTCATGGCAATTGGTGTAGGCAAACGTCCATCAGTCCTGTACATTCTTTTTCTGAAGTCTTCAAGGTCAACGTGGCCGAGATCAGTGTCCACAACGTGCTCCCACTTGGACTTGATTTTCGACTGTGTTTACACACCTTTGCTGGCAAACTTCATCTTCACTGCTTCGAAAATAGATCTGCAAGAAAAAGTAGAGAAAATAATCAGAATTCGAAACTTAAATCAGTTTGAAAGATATTCCAGCTAATTATCAATTTGGACTTCGTGAAAAATCAAGCTGGAAAGAAAATAAACGATGAAGCTTCATGCCAAAGTGAAGTGGACAAAGTAAATCTGCCTGTGACTTCTGGAGAAGTGATCACAACCACGATGCAAGCTGATAAAAAAAAATATTTTCTTCACTTTGCTGTAAATTTCCTCAACCTTTTTGCCTTAGACAAGTTTCTTCTCACAACTTTTCTTCTCAAAATCAAATGATTGTGCAAATGAGAAGTGAAATCACTTATAAAAGTGAGAAAATCGACCTTTTTGGCAAATTTCAAATGTTTCCTCTGAATTGAGTTTAAACTCATCTTTCACTTCGCTTCCGGGTGGCAAGTTTATCCTTTACGATCTTGTCCGGGAAAGTTTCCAATTTTATTGCCAGTTCAACAAAGCTCTTTGTCTTTCTTTCCAATTTCGAATTTTTAAGACTCATCTCCTTTGGGGTGTTGGAAAAAATGAATAATTAAAATAATTATTCCATGTATTATTTCTAACCCATTCGTTTTATGGCGAATAATTTTTTTGATTTTCGAAAATTTCCTCATCAATGCCTTAGGCGAATTTTCATTTTGTCCAATTTTCTCGCCATACTCTCTATCATCCAATTTCATTTGGCCATGATTTTTAATCATTTTTCAAAATTTATCTGCCATGTCCAATTTTATTTGGCCATATTTTCTTGATTTTTCCACAATTTATCTAGCCATGTCCAATTTTATTTCGTCCAAAAATCTCCTTGTCCAAAATTATTTTGCCATGTCCAATTTTATTTGGCCATTTGCTTTTTTCAAAATTTATCTAGCCAAAATTCATTTCATCTTCCTAGACACTTTGGATTTGGACTTGGGCAAATTTTCCTTCTTTTGTTAAGCATGGCGAAATTTTTAAAGTGTCAAACATGTATTTTTAATTTTCTCAAAGGTTTATACTAAGGCAAAAATTTCAAATTTTCACTTTCCTAAACATGGCGGACTTGCTTCATTCCTTCGCCATTCAACTTTTGCCTTGACTATGCTTTGGACTTTTCATCTCTTGCCTTGAGGCGGACTTCAGCACTTGTTAAGCCACTTCTCTCATGTCTATGGCGGACTTCATACATTTTTATGCAATCTCCAAAGGCGGACTTTACTCATATCTTTGCCATTCAACTTTTTCTTTGTCTATGCCTTAGACAAATTTCTCTTTTCCATGGGCGGACTTGCCTTGTCTTGTTGCCACTTGCTAAGGCGGACTTTCTTCATTTTGTTGCCATCTAACCTTATGCTGAGGGCGGACTTTGTTACTTGGCTTGCCATACATAGGCGGACTTCATTACTTTGCTTGCCACTCACCCTATATTGCTGGGCGGACTTTAGCACATGGATGGCCACTCATAGGGCGGACTTCCTAGTTTTCATTGCCACTTCTTCTTTTTCCCAAGGCGGACTTCCTCATTTTCCTTGCCATTGGACACTTAAACATAGGCGGACTTCAGCTTGTGGCTAGCCATTTGGAGGGCAGACTTTGGCTGTTGGCTAGCCATTCATCATTTGACTTCAAGGCGGACTTCCTCATCTTTGATGCCATAGTCTTTCCTAGCTGGGCGGAGTTCCTTCATTTCATTGCCATTCACACTTTGTCCAAGGCGGACTTTGATCTGTGGCCTGCCATTTAAGCTTATGGCTTGGGCAGACTTTAGCAGATTGGTTGCCATTGACCATATTTTACCCAGCCACACAAGGGCGGACTTGCTTGATGGTCTTGCCATTGAACATATGAACATAGGCGGACTTCCTTGCTTGGATAGCCATTGGAAGGGGAACTTCATCAGATTTCAGGCCATTTCCTCTTATGTCTAGGGCGGACTTGCTCAGATTTGTTGCCATTCACATCTTAGCTGAAGCTTCTACCATTAACTTGTGAGTTGAAGGTCTTCTCCATGAATCTCAGTCCTTCACCATGATCAGCTCGCCATGAATGTTCAGATTTCTCATGAGTTTCTCAGATTTTTTTCATGAATTGCTCAGATTTATCATATTATTCACCATTTTCTGTGCTTTTCACCAGATTTTTCTGTGATTCTCACCATTTTTGAGCAAATTTTCCAGATTTTTTGAACTTTTTCCAGAATTTTACCAAAATTTAGCCATGATTTCCAAAAAATTTCGAATCGATTTTCTGAGAGTTTCGTTGATCTTTTCGAACTTCTGAGTGGATTTTTGAAACTCGAGCCCTTTCCAAACATAGAAACTTTCTAAATATAGAAATTTTCCAAAAATAGCAACTTTCCAAAAATAGACCCTAAAAAATAGGGATCCCAGAATTGCCCAAAAGTGCCAAAAAAGTAGGTCCTAAAAAATAGGGGGTCCGGGGTGAAAAACCCTAAAAACTTGAAAGTGTCGGAATTGACCGAAATGACAGTCAATCTTCGTCTACCAAGCCTTCTAAGCATGATGGCGACGTTTATACAGTGATCCAGGCTAAAACTCAATTGCTCGACTTGGGTGACCGTTCAAAACTCAAACTCAAAACCCCCAAACAGAGAGCAGACAAAACGAGGCACGCGAAAGCAAAACCCTAAAAGGCAAACAACAAGGGTCCCCATTGGCAATGGGGCGAGGTGTGAATTAGGTCACAACAGGTAGTAGATCAAATAAAAATGTAAGAAGGTTAGATTTCTCAGGCATAGTCATACAGGAGCAGCCTACAGTTGATTTAGAAGCTCCTCCTGACGAGCCCGTACCTCAGAATGAAGCAGAGGAGCCGCCTTCAACACATGTTTTTGTACCTTTGACAGGTTCTTCACCGATTCACATTGACCTTGATATTGAAGATTATGAGGAAGTTACAGTTGCACCTCCTAAGGAAGTTAGTAAAGATACTACCGTGTCTTGGCTTGAGAACTCCTTAGGAAGGGTTAGGAGAAGGCCTTCATATCAAATTAGTGTTAATGATCTCGATAATATCTATCAGGAACCTCCTAAGAATAAGGCAAAGAAGCAAGTTCACTTTGATAGGAATCCTGATAATGAGATAATCATGGAGACTGCATTGCCCCCAGAAGACAAGAACAGGGATGAAGTGAATATGGATGACTTCGTCATGGTCAAGGCTAATCTTGGTAGAAATACCAAGCATGCGGATGTGAGTCTTTTCAGAGTTGTGTCCGAAAATCTTCAGGAAAGAGTGCTTAAGGATGGAGAAGACAAGGCAGCCCTCAAGGCTGAAAATCAGCAGCTCAGGCTTTTGATTTCTAACCTTGTCCATGGATCTTCACAAGCAACCCAGTTGCTGCCACAGATTTTAGAGACACCAGCTGATCATCAGCAGTTAAGACAGCTGGTCATATGTGGGAAAGAAACTCAAGAGTGGATCGAGAGTTTCATTGTCAGAGGAAGGGAGATCTTGGCACGGATGTTCCAGTTAAGGGAAGACGCTCATAAGCTACGTCAAGGCATCCAAGGGTTTGAACAAACACTGGCTGAAGTAAGACCAAGGCATGAGATCATCATTGCTGATTTAGACACAGCCTATGGTTCAGTAGTTTCAAAAGAACACAAGAGACAAATCCTTGCCTGGAGAGAGCGTCATGTTTTCAAAGTTAAAACCTATGAAAGGATATCCGAAGAATTCATCGCCTACAGACAAAGGGTGATTGAAGCTCTCCTTTTCATTAGTGAGTTTATCATAGAGATTCCTTCTCAGTATAGTCTTGAAGATGGTTCCTACGTCGGGCTTGACGAAGTGCAGGATCAATTCTAGAGTGTTGTTCGCAGTTGCAATCCAGTTGGCGGAAGGATAGGTCATATTTTGATGATGTCAACAAAGTTCAACAAAGCGGCCAATGAGGTCGAAGATTTCCTTAGATCCATTGCAGATGCTGAAGATATTCTAGAAAAGCGGTGTTTTGCTATTGATGGCATAGATGCACCGAACCGGGACACAATTTCAAACTTCCTAGCGGATGTGATCGAGTTTTAAAGCAGCTTTCTTCTAGAAGCTTTTTTTCCACTTTCTTTTCTTGGAATGATTCTTATTCGTTCTTTGAGAAGAGAAAGAAGATAAAATGTAATAGTCGGCGTTTCCCGCTTTTTCTGCTTTCTAGGGTTTTAGATGTTATCTTCTTTCTAGATTTAGTAATAAAGCTTGCTTGCTGAGCAAGCCCTAGATTGTGAAAGCAAGGAGATTTTAGGGTTCCCTACTCCTTTGCTTCTCTATAAATAAGAGCCTTTGCTCATTAGTTTCTTTAACCGTGCAAGTGATAACAAAACGCTGAGCCTATTGTGCCTTCTATTTGTTATTCGAGTATTGTTCAATTGTGTTGTGATAAGCAAATTGTTGAGCTTCTTTAGCCAACAAGGAGTTAGTGTGATTGTTGTTTCTAGTGTGTAAGAGCAAGATTGCAAGCCTCTTTAGCTGCAATTTCTTGTTCCAGGCATGTTAGAAGAGAGTTTTGTTCCAGAGATTTGAGTAATAAAATCATGAGCCTCCTGTGCCTTGGTCCAAAATCTCAGATTTTTGTTATTTATGTTCTACTTTTATGATCTTGATTTCAACTTACAGTGAAGTGTGTAGGTGTTTGTTGAGAGAGAGGTTATTGAAGTATTTTGTCAGAAAATCTACCTTGTTCATTTCTAGTTTCTCTTGCTCTGCTATTACTTGAGAAGTTAGAAACGTCTTAGTTTAAGTTAGTCGTAGTTGAAGTTCTCAAAACAAAAAATCTCAGTTGCGGCATTTGTGTTTAATAAACCTTGTGCTCTAAGCTGATCAAAAAGATAGGCAACTTAGTTTTAGTTTACTTTCTTTCAAACACCATCAGCAAGAGGGAGCTTCCCCTCCTAATTTGAAGAGCAGTTTATCTGTGCATAGATGTCCGTTTCAAATATGCATTCCAGAGGTGCAAATTTAAACGCCAACATTGTGCAAGTTGTGACAGATTCAGTTCGTGTTTGTAAGCTAGCTAGATTGATGATTGAGAGTGCTTACAAACATATTTTTTGGACTCCATGTTGTGTACATACTTTGAATAATGCTTTGAAAGACATTGGCAAAATAGATTGGGTGAAGGCAACAGTTGCAAAGGCTAGAGACATACAAATGTTTGTATGTAACCATCTGTTACATCCCTTTTGTCTTGAACAAGATTATGGCAATGAAATTATGGTCATTATGTTAGTTGAGATTAACTACCTTTCATGAGAATGTGAAATTGGGAAATATTTTTTAATTTATTGGTCATAATTGTAATTATGGATGATTTTCTTATATATGTTCATAGTGAATGTGTTGAAGAGTTTTTATTTTATAAATGATATCAAGAACGATCTAACCCTATTTCTCTGTCAAGTGGTTGTAGGATTGCCAACATCGAGGGAAAGGGGAATATCATCAAGGAGAGGTCGTAGTCTATAAAGGATCAAATTATCATCAAGCCATGAGTCGGTGTAAGGTGGCTACATTGAAGTCGTAACCTTGGGATATAACTCATTTAATTAAATAATTTTAAACAAGTCAACTTTAATTGAACACCAACATTCTCCTTTAGAAGTCATGTAATAAACTCCTAGAGCGCACCTTAAGTGATTGTAAATGAATAAAAATATTAAAGTTAAAAATAATATTAACAACCTCCAAGTCCGATGATAAAAGATTAAAGTTGATAAAATATTAAGCTGATGTTTATATCGATCCTTTTGTGGCGACGAATATGGTGTCGGGGGTGGCTCTTTTGGTAGGAGTGGTCAGATGGGTAACTCCTGCCACCCTTGCCACTTTTCCTTATTGAAATGTCCAAGAGAGTAAACAAGCGAACGCCTTTTGGGGGGGAAAGTCTTGTTTTCCTGGGAAATCTTTGGGGGGGAAGACATTCTTCTTCTTCTTCACTCTCGTATTCACCCCATACTCTCTTCTTTTCTCTCTTCTAGTTGGCATGGAGGGTGACATTTTCTATTTGGTTTTCGAAGCCGTGCGTCATTAATTGGCTTCCATCACTGTTATTCTGATGCAAAATGAAAGAAAAGATTTAAGCTCTTGGGAAATCCGTCTCAACCATTCATCTCTGGTTTGAGAAGATTCGAATACCTGCAACTTACGTTTTGTGCATTGAAAGAAGACACCATAGGAATCTTTGAACTGAAGAACTCGCGTCTTCAGGCATGTAATGTGCCTTTAATTATGTTAAATCTTTAACATTGCAAACTTCCTTACATCGTTTGAAATCATCATGCTAGGGATAGCATATTCTTGAATTCATCGTCCTATTTTAAGTAGTTGTTGTCGATTCCTTGCAACATCTCTGGGTCTTGTCCGTCGGAAGTCTCAATTTGAATAGTTATGATCCTGTTTGTTAATTGATCTTGCTCTCGAATAATCTTTCTTTAATAGTTGTGAACCTGACTTGTTCTTCAACCTCACATTCAGAATACCTTGTGATTTAATTTGTCAATGTTTAAGTTGAAATCGTCACCATATTTTGTTCTGATGCTGATTTGATTTGATCTTTAAACTCTTTACCGTTATAATTGAATGGAACTTAATCTGACCGATGGAATCTTTTCATAACTGTTGAAAGTCTATCTTAATTTTCTCTTGAAAGGATGAAATGAGTTTATCACCTCTGCTTGGTAAAGGCACAAAATTGTGAGTTGAGTCATAAGACCTCATTCTTTCCTTTGTAAGTCTGAAATAAGATTTTACTCTTGAATGTGAAAGAAAGAATTAAGAGTTAAGTCTTTGATAATATAAACACTTTGGATTAAGAATTTAAATGTCGAGCAAGGGTGAGAGTGCTGACAGCACGAGATACGTGCTCATTATTGATAAAATCCTTGGCCAAGGTTATGATGCTTAGATTAAGCATTTGTCAGCCATCAAGAACCAGATATACCCCTAGTCAGAATGGTCTTTCTAGTTAGGAGTAACCTATAGTGAAGGATTGACTAGGTAGTATAGGTTCTTGACACCAAGCTTAGATGGCATGATGGTATTTATGTGATCCTTTATTGACTGCCGTCGTGAGGGGTCGGGCTTCTTCAGTTGAAGAAACACGGAAGACCAGTAGGTCTTTGGTTGGGTGGAAAAGGCCTTGATGATATTTCTTTTTGCCCTTGAAGACAGAATCTTGTTCAAGCATTCCGACAAGAAGTCTTCAGACTGTACTATCTTGTAACTCTCTCTCTCTCTCTCTCTCTCTCTCTCTCTCTCTCTTATTTTTTGTTATATATACTTTAACTTGTTCATTTCATAGCTGTAATAAATGCTCTTTTCATTTCGAAAGTAATGGAAAAGTTAGTTATTAACCAACTGTGGTTTTCGGTTATATAGACTATTAATTGTTTCTTTTTTAGCTGAAATTGAAAAACTAGAAGTTAGTTGATGAATTGTTGATGTAGTTATTTGTTCAGATTGTTTTTTTTTCGTTCGTTATTTCAAAGGAAACTCTAGTAAGAAAACTAGTTAGTTACACTTCAACTGAACCTAGTAATTGGTTACCATTCTTAAACTGTAGATTAGTTAGAGTGTTACACCATCACACTTCACTTGCACTATTCTGGTTTTATTCAAAGAAATAATTCCTCAAAACAGTTGAGACTAGATATGCTAGCCACTATATTTTGTTGGAGAGGATTTTGGAGGTCCAAAATGCTCTACAAGCCATGGTTGTTTGTGCGGATTGGAAAAGGTGGACTCTCTCAAAGACAAATGAAGGCAACGAAGTGAGAGATAGAGTACTTACTGAAACTTGGTGGGCCACTATCAAGTAAGAAATCTGAAAATTTAAATTGTTTTTGAATTTGTTACACTTTGTTTTAATTTATACTTTAAAAGTTCTAATTTTTAATTTGTTGCTTGTAGGTATATTTGCTCTTTCATATCACCAGTTGTGGGGGTAATTCGGTATGCAGATATAGACTCTTCTAGCTTGGGAGAGATATATGAGACTTTTGATAGCATGCTTGACCAAATGAAGCAAGTTGTTCATCAAAAGGATCCTAAGATGAGTTTTTATGAGGACCAGATTAGGCCTATTGTGACAAATGTTAGTTTTTAGGATCAGAATTAACATAAAACAGAAAATGCAACACATGAACAATAAACACAACACTTTTACCCTGGGAAAACCCTCCTACTCGAGGGAGAAAAACCCAACAAAGAATATCTCTTATATACCAAATAAAAGGAGCAAAAATCTGCTTTACAATCAGACCCTTCTCAAGGGCGAATTAATACAATGAATAATAGCATCACTCCTTGATGCAAAGATACACATGAATATGATTCTCCTTGAATTAGATCTGCTGCTAACGAATGATGATTTGCTACTGAAGGGAGAACTTCTACTCTGTAGAAAAAATGTGAATTATAACGAATGAACTTGATGATGAATGAATGAACACCACCTTGTATATATACCAAACTAGGCAACCTTTCATCTATGTCAGCCTCTTTGATTTAACTAACAAATATAAAATATCATTTGTTAACAAGGCCCACCTGCCTTGATAATTATTTATCTTAATTTTTACTTAGGAGGAAAATAGCTCTCTAAGCTACCAAACACTAACACTCCCTCTTAGCTAGGGAGATATTTTCCAGATATCTATGTCATGGAGTCTCTCAACATGACGCTCACAATGGCTACACCCATTTGTGGAAAGCTCAAGATTCATCACAGAGTCTCTCAACGTGATGTCGTCATGGAGTCTCTCAACATGACGTCCACCATGGCTACTCCCATGTGTGGAAAGAAACACATGTACAAGTGCCCATCACGGAGTCTCTCAATGTGATGTCGTCATGGAGTCTATCAACATGATGTCCACCATGGCTACTCGCATGTGTGGAAAAACACAAGTATAGAGGGTTCATCACGGATTCTCAACGTGATGTCGTCATGGAGTCTCTCAACATGACATCTCATCTCAGTCTCAAAGATGAACAAGGGCTCGCACCTCATATTTCTCCGTCTCAAAGAAATATACACTACAAGGGCTTTCACCTCATACTTCTCCGTCACAGAGAAATATACACTACAAGGGCTTTCACCTCATACTTCTTCATTACGGAGAAATATACACTACAAGGGCTTTCACTTCATACTTCTCTGTCACAAAGAAATATACAATACAAGGGCTTTCACCTCATACTTCTCCGTTACGGAGAAATATACACTACAAGGGCTTTCACCTCATACTCCTCCATCACAGAGAAATATACACTACAACAAATCTTCATAAAGATGTGACTCCCTCTAAAGCTCCAAGTTCTTGCAACAACCTCCTGACCTCCTCGTCCAGGATTGCCTCTGATGGTTTGTCAGACTCCCTCTGAATGTTAATTCCTCTTCGAAGAAACTGATCGCAATGACAATCTAGATAGGTTCTTCCTCTTCGATAGATGTCATCAGTTATGTGTCACCAACTCAGTCCCATGGCAGTAAGCTGTGTCTCCATTGATATCATTTCTTCAACCTGCGTGACTTCCTCACAGGATGCATCAAGCTCTTCCTCCCTTGAATGCAATCTCTCAACATCTTTTTGCTCTTCGATCCGTCCTGGAAGCATTTTAGAGAGATTACTAATAGTTTATAGAATCAAACTACTCCGAAGAGAAATACCAATGATTCACTATTCCCAATGTTATTGCATGAATTAATAACTACATAAGAAATTCATGAACATTATTAAAGGGTACAAACAAAAAATACTTATCTCTTTAAAGTTGGTCAATTCTATAGATATCCAGCCAGTGATACCTTTATAGATTTTGATCTCCATATCTGCTCATCAATGGTATTTGCTTTCTTCAACTTTAGTCAATGTGATCAGGTACATACTCATGAAAGTGGTTTGAAATGATATTTGAGATTTAAAACCAACAATTGGCTTCTCCTGTAAGTTGTGGCTACCAACAGTTTGTTTCTGTAGACATATCACCCTTATCATGCCACCCTTAGCCTCCCTGCAAGTTTTACGTCCAACACATATAACTCCTGGAAGTTACAAATATTTATTAAAGGCTCAGGCCTTGTAAATGTTGGCGTTGTTGCCATTCCCTTGGTTGATACGGTCAATCCAAATATTAGTGTTACCACCATGTCCTCTTAAGTCGCGATTGGATGACTATCTTCATGAGGCAACACCCATACCCTTGAGTCGCAACTTCTATTATTTACCCGTGCGCCTTCGTCATTGGCTTCCGGTTCATGAAAAGATTAAAGAAACGGGTCTCCAATGCCGACCCAACACTCTTATTACTAACCCGTGTATCCAAAGATAGCCCGGATAGGTGAGAATTAAGAAGGTTTGATTTTTCAGAATTATCTAAACTACTATATTGATTGACAACATAACCAATACTTGAGCATTTATAATGAATATTTTTCATTCACTTCAAACTACCATCACTGATAAGAATCAACCCAATTTTCAGACTATACTTCTCGAAATCGTTCAGCTTCAAGACAACATCTCAAAAATGTGGTCCGATCTTTACTTAAACCTGCTCTGACAACATGTTAGTTTTTAGGATCAGAATTAACATAAAGCAGAAAATGCAACACATCAACAATAAACACAACACTTTTACCCTGGGAAAACCCTCCTACTCGAGGGAGGAAAACCCAGCAAAGAATATCTCTTATATATCAAAAAAAGGACCAGAAATCTACTTTACAATCAGACCCTTCTCAAGGGCGAATTAATACAATGAATAATAGCATCACTCCTTGATGCAAAGATACACATGAATATGATTCTCCTTGAAGTAGATCTGCTGCTAATGAATGATGATCTGCTGCTGAAGGGAGAACTTCTCTGTAGAAAAAATGTGAATTATGACGAATGAACTTGATGATGAACGAATGAACACCACCTTGTATATATACCAAACTAGGCAACCTTTCATCTAGGTCAGCCTCTTTGATTTAATTAACAAATATAAAATATCATTTGTTAACAGGCCGACCTGCCTTGATAATTATTTATTATCTTAATTTTTACTTAGGAGGAAAATAGCTCTCTAAGCTACCAAACACTAACAACAAAAGGGTAGAACACAATGAATACCCTTCTTCATATGCTTGCCTATGCTCTAAATTCGAAGTGGTATGTACCGAGACCTGGCTGAATGCTTCCTTTTGAGGATGACGAGGTGATAGAGGGGCTTACAACAGCCCTTCCTAAAATGTATACCAACGAGCAGGCAACCATTCTTAGAGAGCAATGGCTTATGTATTCTAATCTTTAAGGTCCTACATTTAGCAAACGAGAGGCTAGGATGGATAGGGCCACCATTGCACAAAACAACCCCATTGGATGGTGGAAATTTCATGGGAAGGACACACTAGATTTGAAACAACTTGCCATTCATTTGCTCTCACAAACTGCTAGTTCCTCTGCTACAAAGAGGAATTAGTCCACCTATGGCTTCATCGAATCCATTAAGATAAATAGGCTTACTTCAAAACAAGTTGAGAAATTAGTTGCAGTTCATAGTGCCTTGAGACTTCAAAACCGATAGACTACTGAGTATCAATAGACTCCAGTAGCACGATGGGATGTTGATCCTGAGGATGTTAGGAAAATTGATGAGGAGGTGCATCCAGGATTGGTCGAGCTACCATTGGATGATCCACTCTTGCCAGAGGATGATAGTGACTTAGATAGTTCTGAGTCTTTGGATATTCATAGCCTGAATGAGGCTTAATTTCATAGACTGTTGTATTTAATATTTTGATTTTCATGTTTGAACTTTGAGACTCCTGGATACATGTTTGAGACATTTGGATATTGATAGACCATGGTTTTATTGATGTTTGATACTATTGTGATAAATTTTATAGTGCTTTAATGGCATTTCTTATGCTATTATAAAACTGCTCTCGTGATTTATTTACATATTGATATTGTTGTTATCAATTATTAATTTATTGACATCTATCTCTTTCCCTTTCTCTCTATAATATATTAATAAATTTTGAAAAAATCATATATATATATATATATATATGTGATATATGTATATATGTATGTATTTTGTATGTCGTCGTCCTCTAAAAATGGTCCCCTAGGAAACGTCCCAGAAACGCGTCCCCCTTGTCCCTGTCCCCGAAACACCGTGGAACATAGATAATTTGCGAGCTATCAGCATCAAAGGTGACATAATGTATCTAGCATGATTTAAGTCAGCAGATAATGTGTTTTTAAATTCTAGAGCAAAATAAACTTAATAAATTTTCTACTGTAGTGCATATTTTTAAGGACTAACACTTGTACGGTTGAATAGCCTTCAAAGAAACTTTGAAACCAAGAAAGAACCCAATAATATTGGGAACAAACTCAAAAAATGCAATCGACAAAGGAGTTGTACCACAAAATCACATCAAGGCTTATAATGAAACCATGAAAAATGTGATAAGTACCTGACCTTTGTAAATACATCAAATGTTTGGAGTCATATAAAATCTGAGATGCCAAGTTAGAGAATTGATGATCACAAATAACCCCAACACTTCAGGCTTCAGCGAAAGTTATTTTTCTCTTAAGATTATATCTCTCAATAATCCTTTAAAGTTTAAATGTCATTCCAGATGTACAACAATACAATCAAATACAAAATGATAAACAGCCAACATAAGAAACCAAGGCCACACAACAGAAAATTTAAGATTATATTACCAGAAAGGAATAGATACCATAGAGGGCAGTCTTGGGGACCAAAAGGGAATACGCAATGGGAAATACAAACTAAGACCAAAACAAAAAGACAGGGATAATCTAGAAGCAGGTTCTTATAGACTTAGGTTCTACCCACAACTGCATTTCTATTGCTTTTGTTTAAAATGCTGGCATCCCAACAATAAAATTGGACTACACTAATGAATTTCAATTAGCTAACTCCAAAACTATATAAATATGGGATACCTACACTCCCAACCATAAAAATACATATCCAACACCAAAATCATAAGATTTGTGTTTATGTTTGTGTTTGGCAAGGATAAAATTTGAAACAAGTTCATTAATATATGAAAATAGAGAGAAAATTATGACTTGTGTCCAAAGAATGTAAATTTACATTTTTTATGTTTTTATTATTCATATTTTTGAAACAGAAAGTAAATTCACAAGAGTGTCAAAATAGATAGAAATTACTAAATAACTTCAAAAACTATATGAGAAGATGTGGAAATATATAAACTATGAAAAGTTGATCAACATTAGGATATTAAAATATGTAAATCTGAAACATTGATGTTTGCAACATCAATTAATAAAAATAAATAAATGAACAAAATTTAAAATATCAATGATAACATTTCCCAAGTAATAAAAATGAAAATTAAGAATAAAACGATATTATAGATATTTATTACAATATGAATATTATAAATAATTATGCTTCTTTCTTTGTAAGGACTAATATTAGAATTTAAATTATTTCATTTCTTTGGAAAAAATGTTGGATTTCTCACTTCAAAAAAAAAAACTCTTTTGTATAGTTAATTGCCGAATGGCAGCAACAAGCAGGAACAGACATGCGAACAAATCTCTTGGTGATGAGGAATCTTGGATTTACAAGATGAGCCCCTATCTATCTAGGTAAGTGGAAAAGTCTTAGTAGATGCAATATCCTGACAAGACAAAAAGTATTGCTCACAAAGATCCTTGAGAAAAGGAAAATCTTCTTCTCTTCAATGGAAGGTGAACTCTCATGGATTAAATCAAAATTTAGTCACTATTCAGTCAAGCAGGTTATTTGGCTCTCATTTATCATCCCTAGTTGAAAATTGGCCTTCAAGACTATGTTGGAGTAATGCTTGCCTCCCAAAAGCTGGGGCTTTCTCTTGGCTAACAGTGAACAATAAGATCCTAACAAGCAAAAAATTGGTAAAGATGGATGTCTCTTCTCCTTTTAAATGTGTCCTATGTGGTTCTATCCTTGAATATACTGACCATCTTCTCCCTAACTGTCCTTTCTCTTCCATCTACTAGAGATGGCTTTGCTTTAAGTTGAACTAGCATGATCCCTTTCCCCATTCTCTTCTTCAACTTTTCCTTTGTTGGCCAAACCTTTATTGTGACTCCACTTATGCTAGCATTTGGCTTTCTATTCCCTCCCCAATCTAGTGTATTTGGCTTCAAAAAAATAATAGGATCTTTAAGAAATGTTTCTTAAGTGTTGAAGAAGTAATACACAAACTAGAAAGAGCTATTTCTGAAGTTGTCATGAAAAATGTTTTGAAAAATGCCTCTCCCAATCACAAATTCTCTTCCTAGGATGAGTTTCTCCTTAAGCATTGGCCTTTCCTCAGTCCTCTCGCTCCCTTTGTCTCCCTCCTCTATTGTAAAGCTCCCACTAATATAAATTATTTTTTGGTTACCCCTCTCTCCTTCTTTGGTTAAATGAAACTTTGATGGTGCTTCTCACGACAACCCAAGCAATCGAGTGTTAGCTGCATCATTAGAAATAGCAAACAACAAATGCTTAAGGTCTTGGCAGTGAAGCTAGCAAATGGGACCAACAACAAAGCGGAAGCCCAAGCTCTTCTATTGGGCTTATCTTAGGCCAAATCATGAAATTTGAGAAGAATCCAAATAGGAGTCTATGCCAATTATAAATGCTATAAAAAACAAAAGTGTCTCAAATTGGAAAATTAAAAACATTTTTCAGGAGGCATGGATACTTCTCCAAAGCTTTGATTATTATGACTATGCAAATTGTTGCAAGGAAGGAAACAAAGTCATGGGCTATTTGGTAATATGGCAGTAGGGAAAAAAGAAAAATTATAAGAGTTCTCCCCCTCTTCTCGGCTTGCTTTTATTGCCCTTGAAAAGGCAATCTTTGAGGACCAAGTTAGACGCAAGTCCTCTTCTTTACCCTTTTGGAGGGGGTAATTTTTCCCTTATTCTCCTGTCACATATGCAAGAGGCCTTACGTCACGTAGTCTCTTGGTTGATCTCTCTATATGCCGCTCCCTTGATCGACATGTGTGTTCCCAATCTAGTGACAACCACTTCCATCTTATTCATTTCACTTGACATCATATCCCCTTTTCTCTCAACTCCCCATCACCAACTCTCCTTTCCATACATGCTTTTATAGCTTGTGCATTGTACTTCACTTGTCTTGCAATTCCAATCATTTTTGCTCACATTCATATCACCTTTCCAATGATCTTTTTTTCCATTCCTTTGCTACTTTGGAGCCGCAACCATGAAAGATAGCAAGAAAACCTAGCACTTCTTCTTGCTTATGCATAAGTGGGAACCTAGCGAGCTTGGAAAATTTAACTTAATCATGCTTTCTTTTGTCTTTTCTATAGATTGTAACCTAAGGGAGGTTGCCATTTGAGATGTGGTGAGGCTTGGTTTTCTTCTTGAATGCCCCTAAGTGTTGCATTATTGAGAGGTCACCTCTATGCTCCTTTCCAATATCATGGACTTGATGGAGTCTTTGTGATATTTAGGGTTTTATAGGTTTGTTGGTCCATTAAATTTGTCAAAAACCCTAAACCCTTGTTGCCTTTCTTAGAGTTTGGTTGTGTGCATTCTTTTTCAATGTTTATTGTTTCTTCCCGTTACCTCCTCTTCAAGTTATGTGTTCATGCCTTTTATAATGTTCGGTCACTGACCCCTTTGACTGCTTACCGGCGCTGCATCCTAGCATGTTATGAATAACTTTTATGCATGTGTTCCAATTCATGACTTAAACTCCTTTGTTTGCAATGGTCCCTATTTAAGACGTGTCGTTCTTTCATTCCAACAATTTATTCCTCCATACCGCAACTTTAAATGTTCAACACATAAGTAAATTACAGTAGCCTTCAAATATCCCAACAAACTATGGACATGTGTTTGCTTCCTATTAGAGTGTGCATTCCTTCATCCGGCAATTTCAACTCCATAGTGCATAGGTAAATTGTGGTAGCTTGACTTCTTTTGACAATGCGAGACAGGTGGTGACTTCTGATTAGAGCATGCAATCCTTTTGCACCACATTTTCAATTGCTCAATGCATAAGTAAATTGTGCTAGTGTTATGTTTTTTAAAAGGCCGACATTTGTCACTTTTTCATTGGTCACGTTTGCAGCGCATTCTTCAGCCCAAATATTCCTTCCACAATGCGCCAATGCTTAGCCAATTGAAAAGTCAATAAACACGTGCCCATTTTCCATTTAAGCACATAACGATAACACACCACATTTTCACTCAAAGATTTTCAAATCAATTTTGTGGTATACCATATGAATGCACTAGCTGTCCATCATTCCACAGTCTTTCAAGATCAACGGTTGTTATTTAAAATTGAGAACGACTACTTACAAACAAGTTTCATCCGCATGAGTCATTACTGCAACAATTAAGACACAACAATCGTTGTTTTAAAGCAATTGTTTTAAGCTTTTCTATATCATTGCATTCAAAGTATCTTTGAGTTCATGGTGTGAGAAGTTTGAGCTTTTGGAAAAGCTGTGTGGTCGAGAATTAGGGTTTCTAAGAAAATTCATGTGTAAGCCATTTTGTTACATCAAAAAGCTTGTGATTTTGGTTAAATTGTTTGTAATTGCTAGTTAGGGTTTTTGAGAAGTTCTTTGCATTTTCTTCTCAATATTTGAAGAAAGGTCAAAGCCCTAGGTTGTTTGAAAACCAAATTAAACCCTAATTGTCTAAGAAAAACAAAAATGAGTGAGTTTAGTATTGAGTCTAGAGGAGTTAAAAGGTTTATTGAAGATGACCTGATGAAACAACAGCATGGATTCACTGAATGAGCAAAGCATGCTCAAGGCACTAGAGTTTTACAAGACCGAATTATTGACAGAGCTAGCCAGGTCAAAGATGCCATTATTCCTCATTAAGGGTGGAACCTTTTTGAATATGACTACAGAGTAAGTCAATCTAACAAACCTATTTCAAATTTATAGAGTTAAGACTTGAGAAAATTAGTGTTTCTAAATGTGTTCATAAATGTCGATCTAATTAAGGCCCTAGTACAAAATTATGATGCTAAGAGAAGAGTTATTAGAAGTAGTAAAGGAGCTCCATTATGTAATGTCCCTTGTGCGTGGTTGGGTGCGTCTCGGCGGCCACGTGTTCGGCGGGCTTGCATAAGACCCCAGATTCTCCGGTGGTGGCTTCGGTGGTGAAAGATTCCTCCCTAGTTGTCGCCCTTAACACCCTAGGTAGCCGCCCTTACTAACAGGCCAGTCTTTTGGTGTAGTGGTTGGGGCTTAGTGGTATCAGAGCCAAGGTCTCGAGGTTGAGACACGCGGAGCGTGGTGAGCTGTAATGTCCCTTGTGCGTGGTTGGGTGCGCCCCGGCGACCACGTGTCCGGCGGGCTTGCGTAAGACCCCAAATTCTCTGATGGTGGCTTCGGTGGTGAAAGATTCCTCCCTAGTTGTCGCCCTTAACACCCTGGGTAGCCGCCCTTACTAACAAGTTGGTCTTTTGGTGTAGTGGTTGGGCCTTAGCTGTAATGTCCCCTTCTCAAATGTGATCGCTTCAGTTGACCGTTGGCCTATTCCGGAGACCCGTAGGCTACTCGAAGGGTGAAATTAGGGTTTCCTATTTTTGAGGAGGTGGTTGCTTGAAGTTTGGAAATTGGATTGCGGATTCTTTCTGGGTTTTCAGAGAGTTTCACAGTGGTATAGTCTGTTTGGTATTCCAAGCAACTTCATGAATTTACTATTTTTAGTAAATTCTATTTTTGGCAATGACCTTGTGGATATCAGTGCTGTTGGCTCTCGTCTTCAACCAGTTCAGTTGGTAATTGGATTTTTGGCCCTTGGATGCTTTTCCTGGAGATAAGTTATTTTCATGTTATAATGTTATATTTTAATATTATAACCCCCTTGGCCTAGCATTATAACTTCATGTTGTTTTAAAAAAGGGGACTTTATGGGCAAATGCTTCATGAGGAGATAATTTATATTTTTAAGGCCAAATTAAGGGTTGGAGAAGTGGGACGCCTACTTGAGGGAAGAGATTAATTTTTATAAAGTGAAATATTGCCTTGAAAAATGGACGCCACCTTTGGAGGGAAATAAGTTGAATTCAAATTTGAATTTTGGGCGCCCTTCTTGAAGCTTCTAGAAGATTCTCTTCAAGTCTTTAAATGTTGGCTTCTTCTCTTCATTTGGACATCTCATATTTTTAGTAAAGTTATGCTGCCGAAATGGTGACAGATTGCTTCGAGGAAAGCACACTTCCTAGCTTGGCTCATCTTCTTGCTTGAAAGATAGCAACTAGTTGAGAGGTAGATTGTAGTAAGTTTTTTTTCAACATTGCATTTGAGTTCCTAGCATATTAGTTCAATTTCCTTGCATTTAGTCATGTTTTTGGAGTTGCTGAATATCAAAGCTAATTGTAAGTTTCATTCATAGATTCAAAAAATAAAAATATTGCAGTTCTGGGTATTTAACCAATCTGATTCCTTGCTAGGTGCGACCTTGTGTGCCAAGTTTCAGATTTTATTTTCATGTCTTGGATTTTATGGAGCAAAATCGCCCCTCCTTGAGGGTCGTACATTTATGAAGTTGTCTTGATTTCCGTGCAAAATTAATGTGAGTCTTTTGGGTTGGTTTCACTGTTACTTCTTAGGCGCCATCATACTAGGAGTTGTATGCATTTCGTTTCATGTGATTTGGGTGAGTTTTGAGTGAGTTGTGAGCATATTAGTAAGTTGCTGAGTTGCTGGTCTGTGCATTTTCATTCAAAAATCAGTTATATCAGACTTGGGAAAAAGTCATTAGTTGAGTGAGAAATTGATAATAAAAGGGTTTGTGGGCATTGGAGAGTAACTAACATTATTGCAGCATTGAAAGCTTCTAATCTTGTGTTCTTGGCAGGCTCTCTAATTCATTGTACGCTGAACAGTAGTACTATCAAGTGTCAACAATTCTCACTTATTCTCTTTGAATTACTTGTACTTCCCACTGAATAAGTGGAAGAGGCTGGCTTGCCGCCTATTTACTTTCAATTAGTAGTTGTAGGGACCCTCTGACCATATGCTCGCAATCACTCGGCGCCATCCTTGGTTAGAGTTACTTCAGCTCATCTTGTATAAGATCCTCTGACCATATGCTCGTTTGTCCTAGACGTATTCTTGGTTAGAGTTCCCTTCCAGTTTTGCATCTGCATTAGATCCTCTGACCATATGCTCACACCTTGCCCACATCGGGATCCTGGTTAGAGTTGCTTCCGCAACGTTTTGGTTTTAGAGCTCACCTTAACGGGTGCGTGTTGATTGTAATTGCATTGAAAAAACAAAAAAAAATTAGTTCGGTTCATTACACATTATTGGAAATAAATAGGCATTTCATTGTGGAAGATTTTAATCTCAATGTCACAGCCAATGTGGCTATTGATTTTGGAGTTCTAAATGGAGAGTTTTCTTAAGACAAGCATAATTTCAAAGTAATGTGGTTGCCTCAACACAGGAGAAGAGGGCCAAAAAGAAAAATGGTCAAATTTGCTAAGGATGAAGTGGAGCCCTTTGATTATGATATTTTTGAGGATTACATCATCAACACTTACTTTGCTCTATGTCAAATGTTGGGAAGATTGCAAGGTACAGATGCCTATTTACAAGATGATGTTAGTTGTTGATGTACAACATAGAGATTTGAACAAAAGCTTTAATTATACTTCATATATTGCTGAGAATATTCATAAGCAATTAAAAGCCATGAAAGATCCTAAGGCTGGTCTATATTTCAAATGGTATTCTCTTTTATGCCACTCATCGTTGTACAATAGGATGAAGATCTTGAACAAACCTATGAAATTGAGAATGTTAGATGACAATGGTTGTTACATCCCTCACATTGAGATTATATGTTGCTTATTGTTGTGACCTTTTCACACATCGCCTATTCAAAATGGGGACCCCTAGTTTTTGCTCCATTTTGGTCTTTTGGTTTCGGTTTTTGTCTCTCTCTCTCTTTCTGTCTCTTTTTTGCTGTCTGCTTTTCCGGGATGTGCCCGTCTGTGAGCCTAAACGTAAAATTTGGCCAAGTCTGAAAATTAGGGTTTGTACTTTCCTGGTCAATCCGGGGTCAAACAAAGTGAATAAATTGAAAACAGAGATTAACATTATTGTCAGTATACTTCCAGTTGATTCTCAGCTATCATCAGATTCCGACAACTTACTATTTTTAGTAAGTGTGTAATTCAAGGCGTTCTTTCAACATTCTTGAAGTTTTAACAGTCACACTGCATTCAAAACATGTCAAGCTGCTCACTGGCAAAATTTGAGCTGAAACGGACCACTTACTATTTTTAGCAGTTCAACGTCCGGAGTAGATTTTAGGGTTTATATGCAGAGTTTTTCAATGCATGTCTGAGGATGCCTTCTGGGTTTTATGAGACCTTCGCGATGGTATAACATGCAAAGTGAGACGACGACTTTCAGAGTTCAGCCTTCAGAGGCTATTTTTAGGGTTTGCATGTCAAGGTTTCCTTTGCATGTCCAATGATTCCTTGTGGGTTTTTCGAGAGCTTCACACTGATGTGACATGCAAAGCAGGATAATCACTCCTTCAGCAACTTGCTATTTTTAGCAGATGCATTCTTGCAGCCACCTCCCAGCACTTCAGAATCACAAACTGATCGCAATGCTACAGAAACGAAGACAAACAGAGGTCATTTGATATGCATGCAAAATGAATTAGGGTTTCCAGCTTCGAGACCCAAAAAGGGGTAAAAAGTTAGAATTTTCAAAAACCGGTGTATACTACCTCGATCAGTGTCTTTCAAGCTATCCGCTAGTAAAATTTGAAGGCAAATGGAACACTTACTATTTATAGTAAGTCATTTCAGAAACTGGCTAAAAATAGTAAATCAACGTCAGGCGCTGGTGTCAACGGGCAGGTCACATGGTGAGGAGCGCGTCATTAGAATTTCAAGTCAATTGGAGCTATGGAGATATCAGAAGCAAGCAGTTACTATAAATAGCAAACCACCTTTGGAAATATGCTATTTTTAGCAGGCCAGCTCAGAATACCAGTGTCAACGGGCTGACAAGGTCATGAAGGTCTAGTGTTCAAAATTTCAAATCATTCTGAGCTTCAGAAGTGTAGAAATCAGAGGACTTACTATTTATAGTAAGGCATGGAGAAGCTGGCGAAGACAAGGAAAATGGCTAAGTCTGAGACTTCATCCTGCATCACCATGAAAATGCGCCCATCTAAGCTGGAAGCCAGGAAAATCTTTAAATGTTTGAAATATCCTGCTCTTGCCTCCATTTGCGCCCTCTTCAAGTGGATGATTTGAAAAATCTCTAAGGGTCAAAGATGCTTTATCCTCCACTACCCTCCATATGCGCCCTCACATGCAAGATGACTTGAAGGATGAAAATGTTTAAAAGGCATAAAGTTTATCCTCCTGCCTAGGCAAAATGCGCCCACCTTGAGAAGATTGATAGCAAAATATTCTAAGGCATGGCTTTATTCCTCTCTCCTCTCAAATGCGCTCAAATCATGTCTAGCAAGGAGGAAGTCAAAGGTCAAAGATGAAACTCGTCCTCCTCTACATGCAATATGCGCCCATCCTCTGCTATGTTCAAATGCGCCCAGACTTAAGGAGGAAGTCAAAGGTCAAAGATGAAACTCGTCCTCCTCTACATGCAATATGCGCCCATCCTCTTGAGCATGTGATATGCGCCCACAAGGTTGATGGATTTAAAAGAAAGATTAAGGCATTGAGGGTGAAATGATTAATGCTAGGCGTTGAGAATGTTCTCCATGATATATGAAGTGCACCTAAGTTGTAAAGGGGAAACAAGGTGATGGAAATTTAAAAGGAGAATATTGCTAAGTGATGAATAATAATGCTAGGCGTGGAAATTTAAGAGGACACCCTTCATGACAAATGCGCCCAAGGTGAATAAATTTGCTAGGAAAAAATATATTCCTCATGAAGTATTAGATGCGCCCAAGGCAATGGACATTAAATTGTCTAAGTGAATTTCTTCACCACTGGATGAATAAACTGAAGATGAGTTTTTTTTTTTTTAAATTCTAAGGCAAATGTGCCTATGCAAAGTGATTTAAAATTTTCTCTAAGGCACAATATTTTCTTCCTTAAGAAAATCACGCCTAGACTTGAAGGAGATAAAATTTTCCTGAGGCACAGATAAATTGTTAATGGATGAAGTCAGAGAATGTTGGCATTGCAGGATGGATTAAAAATTTCCAAGTCAGAGCAACAAGGCACTCACAGAGATGAAGGAATGAAATAAATTTCATGAGGAATTATTTTTCTAAGGTTCAAAATTCAAGAAAATTAAATGAACCCGTTCGTTGTATACCCATGAATTCGACAAGTTCTAGAGAAAATTCTCTTCTGGGTATTGAAGATTTTCGACGAGAAGTTGATTTCCAAGTCCTCTACACTTCGCCAAGGCCTTCAGGATGAAGAATTTAATAGGTGCCCGAGTTATGAATTTTCCTAAGGCAAAATTTAAAAAATTTCTAAGGCAAATTGAATAAAATGTGTTTTCAAGATAAAAAAATTCCAGACGATGAATTTGAAGTGAAGTGCGTAGATAATTTCGATTGAATTCTTCATAGGATGAATTTTCCAGAGGCAGAGATAAATGAAATTTAAAATTTTAAAATGACAGAGCTCCGGCTGGTGAGTTAAATTTGTTAAAAAGTGAATTTAAAGTGAATATTTTCGAAAATGAATTGAAATACGCCAGTCAAAGTTGAACTTCTAGAAGATTAAGATTCCAAACGTCGAATGACAAGTGTTGTAAATGCAAAAGGAGGGAAATTCGAATTCTTGAAATGAAGTAGTGGAGATTTAATGCACTGGCTAAACTTAGCCTCTTTCTAGAATTCAATTTTGCTATAAGAACTGAAAGTTTATTCATTTCTTTTCACCAGTCAAGGAAGTTCGAATTTGCTCTAAGTTCAATGTTGCAGTGAGTTGTTGTAACTTTCTAAGTGTTGAAAGTTCAAATTTGTTGAAGGAGAAGTGAGGATGGCTGAAGCAAGAACAACTAGCAAGGACAACAATGGTGCATCCAGACAAGCTGTTATCAAGAAGTTGAGCAAGCCTTTCATGCCAGAGTCAAAGTTTACTTCGAAGTTGGCCAAGCTTGCTGACACGAATTTGGGCTCTTTCAACTTGGAGACTTTCAAGAATAGAATGCTGGGGATTGGTAATCATCAACCTTCAATCACTTCGCACAACATCATTCGAAGTGGATTATATGCAACTGCTGGTTTCCCATCAGCTATTCAGTGTTTGGAGCTGATGATGGAGTGCGCCAACTGCTATGAGAAGGATCACAAATCTATTATGTCACCGGATGGTCAAGTGCTTGCCAACCTCACTCCTGCTGCTATTGGTGAAGCTTTTGGGATCCCAGTACACAGGAATATGATTTACAAATCGAGGGAGTGAGTTGAACGAATGTATGCTTCTACATTCGAGAGATGTACAGAGGTGATCAATACTCCATGGATGAATATCCCCAAGCCCTCTCGTACGAAGTTGCCAAGATAGATTATATTAGAAGATTTGAAGTAGGAGTACTGTGACTTGATTATGATGTTGAGCAGAGTTGAAGGTTGCTCGCAGGCTTTTAGTTTTGAACCATGGATGTTCTATTACATCAACCTCGTGCTAGAAGGAAAGGAGTACGTCAACTCGGCTGAAATGATCAGTGACAATTTGCACGAGTAGCTCCTGAGTTTGAGAAGAACGAAGACATTTTATATGGGCTCTTACATCATTTACATGCTGGCCCGTATGACAAAGTATAGAGGGATTTCATATAAGGAGCTTGTTGGTTGTGGCTCTCATCAGTTCAAAATCCATGAGGCTTGTCCACAGTTGCACCTGACAAGCACTACTCACTACAAGCGTGTCAACGACGCTTTTACCATGCACATCACGAGAACACTTCAGGAACGTATTCATCATAGGATCTCGAAGGAAGCTCAAGAACTTATTGAAAGGTATGGGTGTTGGTTTATACAGTTTCCGAAGTTTTCTTATATAAGGCTGCAAGGATTTTCTTCATACCCATATAGGCTGCCTAAGTACCCAACCAACAGAATTTTAATGTTAGAGATATCTAGGCAGTTGGTTGCCTACGATAAGATTCAGAAGAAAAAGAAGGGAGGTGTTGACTTCCCAATTGTCATGGGCAATTCAGATGAAGTGTGTCCTTCATTGCAGGTAGCTAGAGAGGTTGAAAGTGAGCTTCAGTTCTTTCATTTTTCCTATCACACCAGTAGACAGCATTATGATCCACATAGCAACATCAGGTGGATATTGTCAGAAAAGTTCAAACATAAGGAAAATATTGAAGATTACTGGGCTAGTGCATCAAACGAGGCTGAAGTCAGAAAGAGAATGTTCTCTAGGTTGCCATTGAATATGATCTGGGAGTGTGCAATCATTCCAGTACCAGACCAGGTGAGCGAGGACATGAATGTTCTCCATCCAGATTATGAGGCAGTGAAAGATACTCCACTTCCACTTCCAGATTGGTTAGAACCAGAGATTGCAGATTTGGACACATTTCCATTCCAGTCATGACATTTACCAGAGCATGGGTTGACAGGCATATGAGCAGATTGAAAAGTAGGTCAGTTTCGTTGACTTACAATTTGATGGGAGATCACAAGACACCCACCTCCAGCAGGAAGAAACAAATTACACGAGGTCCAGAATCTCGAAGGAAGGAGCCAATTCGGCAAGGGCCTGTTCAGCCGGAGCCTCCACGAGTTGTAGTTGAATCACCCACACCATTGGAGACACGTTCTCCAAGTATACATGAGGTTTCACTTTTCGCTGATCAAAGGAATGCATTGAATCAGGTGCAGGTGGTACATGAAGAAAATCAGCCACCACGAAGAGAGTCAGTTGGCCGGAGTGTTAATGCACCTACTAGGGATGATCAGCAAACTGATGAGGGGACTACTACTGACACTCAATTTCAGCGGGAGTTAGAGGCGGCTTTAGACTATGATGATATAGTTTCAGGAGATACTCAGCCACTAGAGGCCGATGAGCCTCGCCAGAATGATGTTGAAGTCGAACAAGTCCGTGAAGTAGAAGCACAAGAACAACAGCCATTTTTTATTCAGCATGTTGTACCTGATTGGCTCAGAGATAGGATGAGAAGGAGCCCCAACGAAGAAATTGATCCAACAATTGAGATGGAAGAGTTTTTGAACAGGATTAGCACGCCTCCACAAAAGAGAGCACGAAAATTTTCAAAGATTTCGACTGATGAGGATGGCTCTCGCACCCATCATATGGCAGTGCCACAGGTTGATTGTGATCGAGATGAAGCAGTGCCCGAGAATTATGTGATCACAACAGTGGAGTTAGGATGTCCCACAGGTGCACAGATTGTTGAAGAATGTGATAATTCCTATCAGGCACTCAAGGAAAAATTATTTAAAAAGGAAGGAAAATATAAGAAATTGAAGAAAGAACATAAGACGTTGATAGGATACGTGCAGCACTTGTCTCGTCCTTGTGGGCAGGAGATTCTAGCAATAGAGCTTCCAGCTGAGTTATCTAGAGAGTCAGTTACCAGCTTGTTGGAGTTGAGAAAAATGGTACAGGAAGCAGATAAATGGGTTATAGGAGTTCGCGCCGAGACAGAAAAGTTCATGGAAGACCTTGCTCATGCTTTCCGACAAGCTTCCAGCATTATGGCACGTATGGAGGCAGTTGATCAGGCTTGGGGTGATGCCTCGATTTATCAGAGCAAAGTTATTCAACGTCTTGAGGCATTGAGGCATGTTCCTTTGCAGATGTTGATTGATGGAGGAGTCATTCAGGAAAATGATAGATATGACTTTTCTAGATGGTACTCTTCAGTGATCACAGGACGTGGTTTCTTTGACGCAGCACAGGCGGATTCAGCTAGAGTTCGAAAGGCTATGACAAACAGTATTGATGGGGCCAGAATACTTTGGAGGCAATATTTGCTAGACGACTGAATCCCGATGAGGTGACTACTGATAATTTGAGGGGTAGGCTGGTGCCTTTCTTTTCAGAGGTGAGGACCTTTGTACAAGATGACTTTGAGAACACTTCTACTTTCTCCAGCTTGATTCAGAGCACGCAGGATTCCTTAGTCACTTGGATAAAATCTTGTGCACGACATGAATAGTCAGTCACGGTGTTAAAGTTTCAACTTGATTGCATTCCACCTATTTCAGTTCAGGAGGTTGAGGCTGTACTTGCCAGGTTCATTGAGTTCGCAGCCAAAGAAAAGGAGAATGGGAATGCACTTCTGGATGATGATCTTCTAGAAGACTGATTGTGGGCATTAATTGCCTTTACTATTTTGGGAGTGAGTGGGAATCTTTGATTCATTTATTGTGCCACTCCCTATTCTGGCAGTTTTTAGGGTTAGGGCTGAGGTGGCTCAATCTGAGCCATTCTTTTGATTGTAATCCGAGCAGTCCATTGGACTGGGCTATCTATAAAAGGGGGAGTCCCCCTCATTTGTATCTCATTAGAAAATTAGAAACTAGAGGTTAGAGGAGACATCAAAGAGTAGAAGAGAGATTGATAGTATAATTGTAGCTTATCATAGCATAGTTTGGAGGAGAAGGAAAGTTTTTCCTTTGAAAACTTTTGTAAGAGATTGTTGTGTAAAACTTTCATAATAGAAGATCTTTTCATTGATGGTGAAATTCGTCTTTGTTATGGATAGCTAGCAAGGTTTCTTCATCCCTTCGATTTCAAGTAGCGTAAAGTAGCTTAAAGTAGAGTAATTTTCACTTCATGCAAGTAGGCATTAGTTGTGGGTTTGTGGTGTTGATCAAAGCAACTTCGTTTCATTCCATACCACTAGCAGCTTGTTGACGACAAGTTTTCCTTGCGTGGTCAACTGGAACATTTCATAAGCTTAACTTCAGTTGCAATTCCTATTTTGGTATGCGTCGTCTTGACGGTATCTTGGTGTCGAATCGTAGCTTGAAAATTTCTTGCTATTCCCTTGAAGATTGCACCAACTTTGTGTAAGCTGTCCAGCGTGAGGTGGAGCAGAGTTCAGTTGAAGCTGTTGAGATTGATCCCACATCTCATGTTAGAGTAGGATCTAGAACCTTCTTACCCTTACACTCATTTCAATTCAGTATTTTCTTGGTTAGTTTAGGAAAAAGCACCTTATCGCGAAATCATTCGCGTAAAATCCCCTTCCAAATTATCAACCTGTTGTTAACTGCAAAACCTTTTGAACAATTGTGTAAGTCCCCTCGTGAAAACAGCAATTCACAACCAACCAACTGAGGGTATTCCAAAGCATTTCGGAACCTTGGAGTTGAACGTGCGAACTTTCTAGCAATCTTAGCGCACAAAATACTTTGATCAAGAGAGAATGGAGTAGCCTTCGGACAACTTTGTTCTGCTGATTGATGCGGTCACAAAAATCACATCAACAGTTATGTATTTCGAATGCAATGTTAGTTGCAAATAACTGCTTTCATGTGATTACGACATTGAGAATGCAATAATTATTCTTTTATCATAACTGTAATGCTAACGAACTCTTTATTTTGCAAGTGAATTTATTATTCACGTGAAGTTGAATGAGATCATGAGATTAATTTAAATACATATTATTTAGCCGTTGAGAATGATCTAACCATAATCCTTGTCAATGGATGTAGGATCGTCGACGCCACGAGAGAAAGGGAAATATCATCAGGGAGAGGACATGGTTAACAATGGATCAATTTTATTGTCTACCTCGAGCCGGTGTATGATAAATATCTAAATCGTAACTTGGCCATAAATAATAGAAAGTAATTAATTACTCTATAAGTTAAATTAAATATAAATATATTAATCTTTAATTATTTTTAAGGGATTGCAAAGGGTTATAAATTAATAAATTAAAATTATTGATATAATTAAGATATTTATTAATAAATATTCTCTTGTGATTGGAGCGAACAAGTCTTGTTATATATATAAGTTTATGCAATGGCTATTTAATATTAAATTAATAATCATGGATATAAATCAATGCCATCGATCTAAATTTAAACTGAAGTAAGGCTTAAATCAAAAAATGAATTAATTTGATGTTAAATCATCGGCGGTAATCTTCCCCGTGCCTCCAGTTGAAACGGCCAAGATGGGAGCCGAGAGGTCTTAGGGAATTCAAGCAATCTTGGAGCGGAGGTTACTAGGAGGTATTCACAATTAATTGGAGGCCTCTCCATTTCATTGGGGGAACTTTTTTTTTTTTTGGCACACGGAGGTACTCTATTTTGGGCAGGTAATATCTACAAACACATTGGCTTTCACGGTGGACCATAGACGCTTATTTCCAGACAAATACCATTGACTCTCAACCTTACTCCTAGACAAATATTATTGAGTCTCCACCTCATCTTCGTTTCTCTATTCTTCCGCTATTCAGGGGATTCTCACATTTTTCCTGAGTTACTCATTGAGGAATTTTCTGTATCGACATTAAGGAGTTACTCACACCTTAAGATAATTTAGCTTTGTTCTCTGAATTTCCATCCGCCTTGCTCATAATTTCACGTTTCCCATAATGGGAAAGCCCTCTCTGTATTCGCATTTGTTTCAACTCGAGTTGCTCCATTCTTCTGTCCTTTTTCCAATCTTGCTGGCGACTACTTTAGATATCAATCTTGAGAAATCTCTGTGGATGTTGTACGCATTGGAGTCTAGGAAATAATTTGCATTTCAATCTTGGGAGGTGGCAAAATCAAGTTCTTGGAATTGTGTCTCTTATCTTTCTTGACTAGAAGTTGGTGTAGCTTCATAGTTTGTCGAGTGTTGCCGAGGAGAAAACTAAGATCTTTCAGGAATCGAACTCTTTCTCTCAGGCAAGTTAACATATTAAATCGTCAATGTATATTGCATCGTTGATATCATTTGTTGAGCATCTAATGTAGGAAAGAAACTATTGATATTCTAGTCTTTCAGTGAGAAGGAATCAGGTATACTCAATTATCATCTTGAGATGGTATGAGAAGGGAAATTCCTGTAGGAGAATCGAAATCACTTCTCTTCTTGCTATCATAATTATCATTGTCAAAAATATAATTCTAATTTTGGTTTAGTTTGAACCATTCAAATTTTACTGTTGAATTTATTCCATCTGGGAAACAGAATTTTCTTTCCTATAAACAGAAGTTGGATAAGTACCCTATTTTTGCTCTTTCGAATCTTTTGGGGATATAAAAGAGAAACTTGAAATCCTCATTGATGTGTCTATCACTCTCATCATTTGTACAAACTCTTTGGTAAAGACTTGACCTAGAACAAGAAGATTTTGATATTCAAACCAGTCTTTATTAATTAAATTGGGACCAAAATATGAAGTTGTATAATAAGTTTTGAAAGACCATTTAACTGAATATGTCGATCATAAGTGCTTAATGAAAATAACCTTTGTTTAGAGAAGGCAGTTTGTTTCTTTTTGGAAAGTGATAAATGTTGAATCGAGACACTCTCTCTCTCTCTCTCTCTCTCTCTCTCTCTCTCTCTCTCTCTCTCTCTCTATGAATAAATGCTTAATGGTATTAGCTTAACCCTAATTAAGAGAAAAGATTATGAATCAAGTATGGTATTGAGAGCAACTATGTCTTAGCCGAGTTCATCTCATGTCTTACCTTTGCTAAGGATTGAAGGTATCTCCTTCTCAACAGATATCAATTTGCTCAGCTACCCTTGATTATAAAAGCAGCTGCTACCTAAGAGGTGAAAGATAAAGAGCCAATCTCCCTTCAAGGGGTTTAAGGAAACAACTTAATCTTAAATAACAATGGTTCCTAATCGAGTTATTGTAACGTTAAATTCTATGGTTAAGATATAACCTCGAACTTAGAAGAAATGATAAATAAACTGCTAATATTAAATTAGAACTTGATCTAAGAATTGTCATGTCGAGCAAGGGTGAGAATGCCGACGGCACAGGAGTGCCAGAGATATCGACACAGGAGTGCTAGAGATATCGGCACAGGAGTGCCAATAATTAAAAAATCCTTGGCCAAGGTACGATGGTAGATTCAGCATCTGTCAGCTATCAAGAACCAAATATACCACTGATCAGAGTGGCCTTGCCAGTTGGGAGGTACCCTTAGTAAGGTCAATCAGGAGGTATAGGTCCTTGACACCAGGCTTAGAGGCATGATAATAATTTGATCCATGTTGATTACCCTCATGAAGGGCGGGTTCTTCAGTTGAAGAAACTCGGGAGACCAGTAGGTCTTGGTTGGGCGGTAAAGCCCCTGATGATAATTCTCTTCCCCTCATTGATAAAAATTGCCCAAGTTTAACAGCATGAAGATGATGTCAAGTGTATTCCTTTCTCACTCGTAAATACAGGTACATGCAATGTTCATTAAATTTTACTCTCATTTATGCAATGAATGTTATTCTTTCATGTTAAATGTATGTTGTAGGATTCTGCAGTTAATTAGTTTGTCAGCTATTTGAATCATTCCACTGAAATGAAAGATCTGAAAGTAGTTAGTGAATAAAAAGAAGTTATTTCTTTTCCTCTATTCATTTATTGGATTAATGGAAGCCCTAGATGGTTTAGTTAGTTAGAATTGTCGGATGAAAACTGGCAGTTGCTCCATTCCTTAAACCCTTGAAAGACAGTTGTTGCATTTGTTTAATAGTGGTAGTATTTGTTCGTTACTTTCTGGACGCAAAGAAAAGTAATTATTATCCTTCTGTAATTTTTGTATATGTTTACAGTTAATAGTTATTCTTCCAGTTGGAAATGGAAGTTTTAAAAGTTAGTTGATGAGCTGTATGATGTAACAACATCGAAATTGGTTTTCTTTTCCATCTCACTGCATAGGAAACCCTAGTTTGACAGTTATTTAGTTATTGACCTTCCATGAAACGGTTGGCGGAACAGTTGGTAGTTTCAATTCAGCTGAAACTAGAAACTTAGAAGTTAGTTGAAAAATTCAAATTGATTCAATATGAAATCGATTTGGAACTCTTGAACGAAAACAAGTTAGTTGAACTTTTGCTGAACTGGTAGTTGGTTACAACTTTAAACTGTGGTTCAGGTGGAGTTGTTACAATGGTGTCCAATTGCCTCTCCAAATGTGGACATATTTGTAGGATTCTCATTGCTCCTCTTTTGATTATATGGTATTTGAGAATGTGTTTGTACAAGGGGTTTGGAGAATTTAAGCCTTCAATATAAAAAATGATTATCAAATAAGGTAACCAAATTCCTTAGGCCTCTAGAGTTTGACCTTGAGAAGGAGATAAATCACAATTGGGGTGATTGGTACTTGCACTCCAATTGTACAATAATTAGGGTTTAGGGCTCTCCAGTTCAACCTCATTTCCTACCAAAATATGTCTGATAGGATTGATTTTATGGAAATAATGTGGCAGTTAAATGAATCAAACAATTTTCATCTCAGATCAATTAAGAAGGGTTCTCTCATTCCTGCTGGAATGCACTTTTCAAGTTTCAACGTCACATCTAAGGAGGGTTTAGAGGTATTACGTTCTTTGTTGCAAGCTTATAGACTAAAGGTCAATGTTGCAAGAAATCGTGACCTTGAACATTATATAAACAAAATCATATTGAATGCCAAAACAACACCTTATTATCACAAGTTTAATGCTTCAGATGATGTTATAAGAAATTGTCTTACAGAGGAGCAAGTCAAAGAAATGAAGCGGAAATGGATCAAATTGGGACAGCTAGACGAAATAAGTAAAAAGGAAAACCCACCCTATAAGGAAGCATTTCCTCATATTATAGACCTATTTGATAGGATGACAAAGTTGTTGCACAACTTTGATAATATTGTGTACCGGGAAAAACCTCTTGTTGAGGATAAGCCCATTGAAAAGGAAGTTGAACATTCAATTCAACAAGGAGGTATGCCAGCATAGTCAATAGTACATCATATAGTAGCTCCTGTAGTACCAAGTGGCATTTAGCCTTTGGTGGGTTACTCTATTGATATTGAAGATATTGGAGAGAATATGCTTGGAGATGAGGAAGTAGATCAAGTCTTCCCTTCTCCTCAAAGAGATCAAGTTGAGGAACAGGTGCCTGAGAATAGGCGCTTGATTGAATTTGGTGATCCTAATGTAATAGCAAATGATGTAAGAGCTTTGGCTTGTAGCCAATTCTTTTTGATGAGAATTTTGTGAAATCTAAAGAATTCAAAGACTTCTTGATAAAAAAATAAGTTTGCAGAATTTGAAGTTGAGTTGAATAAGCAAAAAGATGGAGCTCTTAAGAAAGACTTGGAGAAGGTCACCAAGGAGGTTTTGGAGAGGATAGACCTTGAGTTAAAGGACATTACTCCTGAAGAGGGTAGAAAAATTATGAAAGACAATAAATGCTTGCTATTGCCCAAATGGGATATCTTTTGCGTTAGCACTAGATATAATAAGGAAACAAAGGGTAGGGGTTGTTAGTTTTAGGATCAGAAATGTAAGCAAGCAGAAAATGCAACACATAAACAATGAACAAAATATTTTACCCTAGGAAAACCCTCCTACTCGAGGGAGAAAAACCTAGCAAATAATCTCTTATATATCAGATAAAAGTGCAGAATTTTGCATATAGATCAGGCCCTTGAATTTGGCCAAGACTTATACAAAATGTATGTTGCTTCTCCTTGAGCAAATAATAAACCTCTGCAAAGAATCGGATCTGCTGCTAAAGAAGTGCGAACTGCTGCTAGGATTTGAAAATGAAGTGAATGATTGTGATGTTAGAAATGAGAGGTCTTCACCTCCTTTATATACAAGGATAGGCAACCTCTTCTCTAGGTCGGCCCCCTTAGGAAATAAAAAAATACAAAATATTATTTGAGTCAAGAAGGCCGACTTGCCTTAAACAAAGATATATTAAGGAGAAAAAATCTCCTGCAGCTACAACACTAACACTCCCTCTTAGCTAAGGAGGTATTTTTCCAGATATCCACGTCATGGAGTCTCTCAACATGACGCCCACAATGGCTACGCCTATTTGTGGAAAACCACATCTCAGTCTCAGAGATGTACAATAGTTCATTACGAAGTCTCTGAACGTGATGTGGTCATGGAGTCTCTCAACATGACGTCCACAATGGCTACTCCCATGTGTGGAAAGAAACACATGTGCAAGTGTTCATCACAGAGTATCTCAATGTGATGTCGTCATGGAGTCTCTCAACATGACATCCACAATGGCTACTCCCATGTGTGGAAAGAAACACAAGTACAAGGGTTCATCACAGAATCTCTCAAAGTGATGTCGTCATGGAGTCTCTCAACATGACGTCTCATCTTAGTCATAGAGATGAACAAGGGCTTGCACCTCATATTTCTCCGTCTCAAAGAAATATACACTACAAGGGCTTTCACCTCCTATTTCTCCATCTCAAAGAAATATACACTACAAGGGCTTTCACCTCATATTTCTCTGTCTCAGAGAAATATACACTACAACAAATCTTCATGATGATGTGACTCCCTTTGAAGCTCCAAGTATCTGCGTCAACCTCCTGACCTCCTCGTCCAAGATTGTCTGCAATGCTTGCCTTAGAGGAATGGTTTCTAATGCACACCTCTCGCACTACTGACTTGCAAGAGTTTAGGACTGTCCTTCTCGACCTCATCCCGGATCACCCTATTCTGAATAGGTATGCGGAGCTACCAATGTCAAATCCAGATTGACTGTCTTGTGCAATTTTGTTCTCTGCAGCTGAAGAGGTCTTCCAAGGACTTTAGCACCTGGCCTTGCAACACTGCAACCTACTTGGCTGACACCTTCACTTCTTCTCAGTGAGCCACATAACTCCCTCTCGACCCTGCCTTAGAGATTGCAAAGAAATCCTCTGGAAGTGAACTCCCCTCCATTGACTGATCTCATAGCTTTAATCCTTTTCCCGAACATGCTCTCAACTCGAGCTTTGAATCCTCGTAATTTAACTCCCTCTAAATGTCATTTCCTCCTCTTTGAAGTAATTGATCGCAATGACAATTTGTATAGGTTCTTCGTTGTTTAGTGTCTTCATCTTTCTCAATCTTCTTTGCTAATGCAAACTCTCCATCCAAGGCTAACCCAACCTTGTGCCCTCGAGAGATGTCTATAGTGAAATTATGTGCCACCAACTCAATCTCAAGGCTGCAAGCTATGACTCCATGTTTGTTCATTTCTTCAGCCGGCAAGACTTCCTCACAGGATGCTTCAAGCTCTTTCTCCCCTTGAATTCCTTATGCAATCTCTCATCATCCTTTTGCTCCTCGATCCGTCCTGAAAGCATCTTAGAGAGATTAATACTAGTTCATAGAATCAAATTACCCCGAAGAAAAAATATACAGAACAATGCTAGAAGCATACATGATTCACTATTCCCAATGTTAATGCATGAGTTATTATTAACTACATAAAATTCATGAACATTATTCAAAGGTATAAAATACTTATCTCTTTATTGTCTAATCTTCCTCACAATCCACCAATTGTTCGTTCATGATCTTTGCACTTAAAGATTCAGATTTGCTGCAAAGGTACCAGTTCATTGATTCTAACTCTTTTGATAATAATACAGCCTGCTCTTCAGTTGTTTTAGCTCTTCTTTTCAGCTCTTCATCTGAATCTTGCATCTTGTCATAGCTCTCAAGCCACATTTGAAATCGGCATCTATCTTAAGGTCTGCTATCCAATGTTGCAAGGCCAAATGACAATGAAAATCTCTTTCCAACACCTTCAGACTCACCAAGAATAGCTCCCAAGATTGTTCAATAACATCAAACTCACCCAGCAACATTCCAACACCCTCAAAAGGTAAGGATATAACAGCTATAAGTCTGATAATGACTGATACCAAGTTGCAGGACTCCCAATGACAAGGATCACCACCAGACTAACCCAGCAATCTCCAAACAACCTCTATCTACCAAGGATGGACAAGGAACAGGTCTGTCATAAGTTTTCAGTCATACCCAGGTCTGTACGATACCCCTTTAGGCATCCAAATCCTCCAAGAAACAACTCCAACAGTCACCAAAGATTTCCCCAAGTCAAATCACCCCCAAACAGCCTTGAAACCACCTTATATAGGTAGTAGTTGGGAAGGAGAAGTCTCATGCCCAACTCCAAGCGTCTAGTATGAAGGTACGGCTCCACAAATCCCATTGAAACCCCAATCTGCAAATTCTGCGAAGACCAATCATGATTCCAGAGAAGAACCACACCAAGCCAGCTGGGGATTGACTTTCACATCTGAAACCAATAATCCAATGAGGGTTTTCGACCTCACAAGATTCAAGGAAAAAGAATATGCAAGTTCACTCCAGCCATATTTCGTTATGTGTAATCACAGTGTATGACAAACTCCTCTGAAATGCTTAAACAAATCTGATCGGATTTCTTGAACCTGCTCTGATACCATGTTAGTTTTAGGATCAGAAATGTAAGCAAGCAGAAAATGCAACACATAAACAATGAACACAATATTTTACCCTGGGAAAACCCTCCTACTCGAGGGAGAAAAACCTAGCAAATAATCTCTTATATATCAGATAAAAGTGCAGAATTCTGCATACAGATCAGGCCCTTGAATTTGGCCAAGACTTATACAAAATGTATGTTGCTTCTCCTTGAGCAAATAATAAACCTTCTGCAAAGAATCAGATCTGCTGCTAAAGAAGTGTGAACTGCTGCTAGGATTTGAAAATGAAGTGAATGATTGTGATGTTAGAAATGAGAGGTCTTCACCTCCTTTATATACAAGGATAGGCAACCTCTTCTCTAGGTCGGCCCCCTTAGGAAAAAAGAAATTACAAAATATTATTTGAGTCAAGAAGGCCGACCTGCCTTAGACAAAGATATATTAAGGAGAAAAATATCTCCTGCAGCTACAACACTAACAGGGGTAAAGGTGTTGAATTTTGATGAGCAAGCTGAAGATTTATATTTTGGATCTGGATTTAGTACAAAATATGATACATTGGCAATATGGTCAGTCACTCAAGGCAATAATAAACCCCAAGTGGATGTCAGTGAATTATCAGGAAATTTAATTGTGAAGAGATTATCTGACACCACTCCTCCACAAGATGCATCTTTAGTGGTTAGTACAACATTGTTTAGTGAAGCTACAGCTAAAAAGCAGCAGACAGATTACACTAAGTTGCATGAGACATATTTGAAGTTGTTGCAGGAGTATAATAAGGTGGTATCCCAGCTGTCACAATCTCAAAGTGCTATTGCTACCCCTTCTACTCCTCAACCAGGGTCAACAAAGATCTCCACTCAAGATAGAGAAACCCTTTCTCTAAGAATAAAAGAATTGAAGGTTCAATTGATGCAGAGCCAAGAAAATGAGAAAGCTGCCAAGGAAGAATTGAAAAAGGTGGCCACAGACATGATTGATGATCTTCTTGGCCATAGGCTTTCAAATATTTTGCATACAATTGAAGGTGCTTGGAAAGGTTATGAAAGCTTAAAGAAGGCATACATCAAGTATATGCAACAACAGGCCAATTTCCAGGGCACATTGAACAATTGGATCCTTAGGGCTACCTCCATTAAAGAGATCAACAATGACCACATTTGATGATAATACTCCCCAAAATCTTTCCCAGGTAAGTGAATATATTGACTTATTAGGGGAGATTTCAGCATTTTAAGGATTAAGGATTCATATATAAAACCAAAGCAAATCAAGGAAACGAAGAATGCATGTAAGGGTTTACAAACATTCTTGACTCAAATATTTTTCCACTAGAAAGATGAAAGTATGTTTTCTTTCTCTAGGAGATCTCACCCATGACATGAACAGAAAAATAGAATAATGCTATAAGTAAAGAATTTTTTTTGGAGAAGCCCTTAATGATAAAAGTAAAATAATCACACCCACTACAATAGATCAAAAAACATTCAATCATGGTGTTGATACACATTCCTCAGTGAACAATGCATCCATGATTACTCATAATTCAATGCATAATTTTAATAGTCTTCTAGTCACCTATCTCTATTGTCACTAACTTGTTTAATAAGAAATGTTTTGCATAAATTATGTATAGATGCTACAAGTTTCTTCCTTTCCTCCACTACGGTATGGCATCATAGGTCTGCTTTCCTACTACCCTCATTTTATTGTGACAACTTTTCTAGTTAATGAAATGCATTTTTCAATTTAGAAAATAACATCAATAAAAAGAATCACCTAACCCAAAATACAATAATTCATATAAATATACAAGATCCACAATATGACACATTGACGAAGTACTAACTTCAAACTTATCTTTGCTTGGAACAATTTATTATAATATGTTTTTGGATACAAATTTACCTCTAGTTTGCATCAGCTTGCATTTAGTGGCTTCATAGATGCCAAGTGCAGATCCAAATGCTACTGCACCCCTCACCATAGAAAATGGAAACGCCTTCCAAGAAGTTCTGCAACATGCCATCAAGAGCATAAGTTATCAAGGTCAATGCTTGAATTTTAATGAAATTCTAATCAGTAGTACTATTCAAATAGTGTCAGATCATAACTTAGTTCATAACAACATTCTAGACCATTTAATTAACATATATTGTAATGGTAACTTGCAGGTAGGTTAATTGAGTACATCCAAATGATGCAATTGAAATATTCATTATGTGGCGCATCTTTGAATTAATTAAGCATCAAGAAGTCCACAAATCAAGCAATCAAATAATTCCAACAAAATTGAACAAGTCAACATATACAAAGCCTAGTTACCAGAAAAAGTGTTGGGAGCAAATAAAAATCATATAATTTATTGAGTCAAAATGGATAGTCAAATCAAGTCTTGAGATGTAAATTGTAGACCATATCTAAATAAAATATTGTTTAGAGTAATCATGTAAATCCTAACAGACAACTACAAGTATAGACTGAAATTCAATTTTCAATTTTTAAGTTTTTTATTTTGTATTTCTATGTGTCTTTTCAAGCACGTTCAGCATCACAATGGCTGCATATTGGTGTGATTGTGGAGCTGATTTGATATGTTGCACTCACATTAAAACCATAATGCAAGCACAAATGTACATTATTCTGAAACAGAGCAGTTGCAGGTTGCATTGCAGCAGCTGTTGCCAAGTGTCAAACAACATATGGGAACTGTCCACAGTGCAATATCTCATGTATGCAATTAAGAGTAATGGATCTTCCAACATGGTGCAAGTCACAAGAAATAATGAATTTGTTTGTGAATTTGTTGAATTGCCTCCACAAAAGCATGTATCCTTGTATCTTTTGGAGTAAGTCATAGAAGAAAAAAGGGGAATAAACTGTGATTAACCACAGTTAATCAATGCCTGGCATTTGGTCTGCGCTGGATCAAACCAGCATGGCTTTGACCCAGTCAATCTAGGTTTTTTTCAAATGCAGGTTATTAAATATCCCACTTTTTTCATGTTTTTTAGAGTTTAGGGTTTAGGGTAAAATTTGCTTTTCTCCCATTTTAAACCCATATTATTGAATTTCATCCACACTTGCAGTTTTCCATGTGATGTAATGCTACTCTAGACTCCATGAATAACTCATTTATTGAGCCATGTGTTGCATCAATTGAAAAATGACACTCCTTCAAAAATAAAGTTTATAAAGCAATTTCAACAATTTGGAGTGTTCCACAGGGATGCATCCCCCCCTAAAATCCCCATGTTTCCAAGACGGGTATGTCCCCAAGACATGAGGACTTGGAGGAGATGTCCCACCACTGCCACTCAAGATCCAAGTACATTTCCATGACATCCCCCTCAAGGAAGCGACAATTCCAAGACAGTCCCTTGGTTTGGGGATGGCTTGGAAACTCCGAGATGTCCTTGACATGTCTAGGGGACTTTGAGGAGTCTCCCAACCATCACCAAGACTTCCAAGCAAGCCTCATGGAAAAAAAATGAAAAAAACAATATTTTTTAAAATTCAGAAAGTGTTTTAGATTTACATGCTACAAACCCAAACCCTAATGGTCTATGGGCCCACCCAAACCATAAGCACTCACAAAAAAATTATAAATAGGCATCTAAATTCTAAGCCTCATTTCAAATCAATTCTAAGTTTCATAATTGGTAAGGACTTAGTGTTGCAAAAAAAAAGTGATAAAATTGTGAAAATGGCATTCACCATGAAGGTTTGTGTGGTTTTGAGAAGGCTTAAGAACTTGCCTACATTAATACTAATCTTTGTCTCATCTCTTTGAAGAAATAGATGTATTCATCAAGGCCTAGAAAGAACCATGATGTGCATCCTTAAGAACCTAACTTAGAAACAACTTTAGACATCATAATTCATCTGAGGTACGTCAAGAAAATTGCACGATTGCTACAAGTTACCATATGCGAACAAGCTCTAAAACACGTCAGGTTACTTGCTATCATAGGTACAAAAATGTAAAACTTGAGATAAATGAGCCTTTTGTGTATCCTAAATGACCAAAAAGGAAACGCTTTGACCTACAAAGTACTTGACTTTTAGCATCATGCAATTAATTTTTGAACTTAAGTCTTATACTTCAAATATTCATTGTATAACTTACATAATTTTTAGAATATTTCTTCAAATGTTTATGCATAGGATCTCCATGTACTTTTCCATTTCTACAATATGAAAGCAATGTTTTTGAAATTCATATCAGTTTTATTATTTCATTTGATAAAGAAGCAACTTCTACAACTTGAAGGAATTTTAAATATCTTGCAAAATGGAAGCAATTATAATAGTTGAGACTTTGAACTTATTTTGGATTCTAATTTTAAATTAATGTTTGAACTATTGAATTAGCTCACATATAACCCATTTAGGTTTCCAAATTGTGAAAAGCAACACAGATTTTAATGAAAAGATGTCACATGTTGCCCTCCAATGGACCCAATAGCCAAGAAAGCAGTAAAATGTCAAGCCACTCACAATGAAATTGAAAATTAGAATTTGTGAGGGAAGGAAATAAATCATTGTTGAAAGCATTCCTCATCTATCATTCATTCCATCATCATTTGGAGCTGTTTCTGGAATTAAATTTAAAACAGATTTTCCATTTTGCCGTTTTTAGAGAAGACTAATAGGGATTGAATTGCATAACGAACCCATAAAACCCTGGCAAACGATAGTAATTAGTATATGGTTGTCCAAACTTTGTAAGGGAAGGATATAAATTAGTATGACAGGTATTTTTTATCAACCATGCATTCTACTAACATATGGAGCTATTTCTACAACTATAACAGATCAACAATTTAACTATCTCACGAGAAAAATAGTCCTAAAAGGAAGTCAATAACATAACAAGCCTCTCGACCCTAGCAGATTGCTTTGGAGAAATGTGGACTTTTCTGCAAGTATTCAGTGAGGCTTGAGGTATATTCACTTGCTTCTTGTGCTTGGTGTTACAATTTTTTTCATTTTGAAGGGGTGACTGGACAGCTGTATGACAAAATTGCTACGGCATATCTTAGCTCTAAAAGCTTGGACAGCTGATTTTAGCAATGTCCGGGGTTCACCTTACCCATGTAATTACATTTCAGGCTTTTATACAGAAATTTGAGGTGGAATATTATTTCTTGCCTTCTTTCCTTTAAATTATTGTATATTTTTGTTCTTTATGAATGCATTTTTCCTTAGTTCCCTTCCTAAAATGAAAGTGATGCATGAATTATATTTTTACTTGAGAAATTCTGTATAAAATGATAATAATTCTCGATAAATGCATCTATATGTCCAGAAGGATAAATCCTTAGATCAATGATGAAGTATATATCATGTAAACATTAAAATGTGAAAAGAATTCAACAATAAATGATGCATGTCCTTCATCCAATGATATGATTTTAAGCGCTAAATCATTGGGACTTCTACAATGGAGACTTCAAATCCCCAACAGACATGTTACATGCTTAAAATGTATAAATGTTGAATGTTGAATTGGGTAAACCTCTACATCCAATTCTGGGTGTTGCATACACAATTGATGAGGCCAAGTGCAAGTATTGTGTGAATTTGATGGAATAGATACCCCTTGGTCATGGCATCTAAACCTGAGGTCACTCCATATAGGAATATTAACCAAAAAAAAAAATGATCTGCATCCTTGTAATTAAGTAACACTTGTTTATCTATGAGCATCACAAGAGAGATTTTGGCTCATGCTGATCATATGAGCTTATCTTAACTAGGGATAAGCCCACGTTGAGCATTATTGGTAGAGACGCAACTAAAACAATAAAAAGACATTTAATTGGAATAGCCTTTTGTAATTATTTCTAGGTCATGCTTACAAATCCTACTTAATCCTTGAAGAGGTGTTGTATTCTTGCATGCTAGTCTACTACATATCTTGCCTAGTTTCCCATGGGAAGACTTGTTTTCTTTTAGATATGGGTGGTATATGAGAGCCATAAGGACCTTGGGTGCTAGAAAATTTAAATATAAAGAGGATAGATAGGTATAACATTGTCCCTTGAGCATTTAGACTTATTGTTAAATTCAATGGCAAAGGTTCAAAGACACACATAAAGGTCATTTCTCATCAATGGTGTTATGATTAAGTATGTCAAGTCGCAAAGTGAGCTATCCCCTTCTACCATTGATTATAGAGGGCATGTTAACTTAGGCAATTTGCTTACAATCATGACACCTTCTATAAAGGTGTGGATGTTTACATATTTCTAAATTGTTAAATGATCATTGCATATCCTTAGGGCTCAAGTAAGATTGCAATCATATTGGTGTTTTATATCCATGCTTGTGTTCTTATTACTTTTCAAGGCAAGGGAACTATTACAATTTCACTACCTGTACTATATCAAGGATTGCAAGAAAAGTATTGGAAAGGATTTTTAGCATGAAAGAGCCTTTCTACCTTTAGCTAAAGATGTGAAAGACACATAAAGAGACATGGGAAAAGCAAATAACACATAAAAAATCGGGGGCAAGACTTGAGTGAGCTTAATTACACCATGTATCATTCAAAGCAAGTTCAATGCCCTATCAGATTGAGAAAACTCTTTAATAGGATAGCAAGTGTGAGACTATTGAGATTCTACCATTCATAGAGCTGGGATGTATTTTGGTGACAATACAATGAAAGCCTTTTCCACATGCATAGGCTCCAAATAAATCACTTTCTACATTATTTGCTATGCCCTTGACTTATAACATGGATGGGAATATGTGTAGCCAACTTGTGGCTAGTAAAACCTTTAATTGAGTTATATTATCATTTTTTGTAGTTTTATTTAGGTAGTTAGATCAGCTTGGGTGGTCACCATGGCATAATTATTGTATATATAAGAGGTCATGGTTAGTTTATTATCATCATATCGTGAATTTTGCTTTCGTTGAAGACTTTTGGAGGTTGTCCCCTCAAAGTGGCTTATTATCATTGAATATTTGCAAGCAACTCCTATTGTATTTCCAATTATTTGTTGTATTTTTCTCGTGTAATTTATTTTATTACAAGTGGTATCAAAGTGTGATCTTGGCATCTGGAGACAACAAACAAGCTGGATTTTTTTCAATTTAGGAGGTTGAGTTGCCAAGCACATCTCTCTTATTTTGGTGATTTTTTTTCTAAAATTTGAAGGTTTGTTCAAGGACATATCAAACCAGCCATAGTCTAAATTGGAGGTCAATTGAAACATTTTCGAAGTAGTTATTGTGAAATTAGGGTTTCATCCCTATTTTGAAGATTCACCTATATCTCACAAATGTTTTTTTTAAATGTTGGAGGAGCATTCAAGAAAGTTACAATCCAAATTTCACCTTTCCGTGATCAATAGAGTGATTTATTGCAATTTTAGGGTTCTTTGTAAATTTTCCCTACACGATATAATTTTTAGATTATTTCATATTTCTTTACATTTTTGGAAAATTTATGAAAATTCATTAGGGGTCTCCTCTTTGAACTTTTTATTTTGGGACCAACATAATACTAAAATCATTTGGCCAAAGTTGGGTCACAAGAGAAAATCAAAGTTTGCATTGTCAAGACAGCACGACAAAGCCACAGACGAGAAGTTGAGGAAAGAATTCCTACACTATAGGAAAAACTCCAAAAAAGAGGATATGTGTTTGGAGTTAAAATTGGGTGGAAATTTAGGCATGATGTCATCTCCATTACATGATAAAGTGGACCATCTAGAAGAGAGTATGCACCACATGCAAGGAGATTTGGTTCGCATGCAAGGAGAAATGGCTAGCATGTAAGGAGATTTGGTTGGCATCCATATAATATTGTCCTCTATCAAAGATTCTATCCAAATGCTATCATTCTCACAACCAAGTGTCCAACACCATACACTGTCATCAATGTTTCAGTCAATTAAGGTGGATTATCAAGACAAACAAATGCTAGCACCCATTCTCAATCTTGAAATCGAGTACTCAAAATAGACATACAGAAGTTTGATGGAAAGGATCCAATCACCTAGATTAATCGAATGGAGACTTTTTTTATATTCATCAAATCCCATGAAATATACGGAGCCAATTTTTTTTTCAATTTTTTGAATGCAATTACAAACAACATGCACCCGTTAAGGTTAGATGAAAACCCAAACAATGCGGAATGAACTCTAACTAAGAATGTACACCAGGATCCCGAGATGGGCAAGGTGTAAGCATATGGTCAGAGGATCTTAATGCAATGCAAATACTGAATAACTCTAACCAAGGATGCGCCAGATGATGGCGAGCATATGGTCAGAGGATCCCTATCATCTATAATGCTGAAAGAACTCAACGCCAAGAATGTGCTATCCAACCCAAGGTGGGCATGGAGCTACCATAAGGCGGAGATTCTAATGAGCTACAATGCAATACAGAAAGTAAATAGGTGGCAATCCAGCCTCTTCCACTTATTCAGTGGGTATTACAAACAAATAAGGAAAGAATGTGAGAATGCTGACAGTACTACTGTTCAGCTTACAACATGCTAGAGAATGTCTTGCCACGAACATGAATCAAGAGTTAAATAGTGCTGCAACAATATATAGAATTTCCTGTGCTGGATAAGGAAGCTTAGATCAGAAAACTCCAATCTAGTGACCAACTTGACAATCTGATTTTTGACAGTCTTGTTTTTCAAATGCATAAACAGCAGCCCTAGAACTCACTATTTTGCTTACAACTCACTCCAAACTCACTCAAAAGACCTGAGACAAAGTGCATATTGGTCCTAGGATAATGGCGCCCAAGATTGAATCACAAAAACTGACCAAAAGACATCACATATTTTATGCACGAATTTCAAGGCAGTCCCAAATGGTACGGCCCTCAAGGAAGGGCGATTTGCCTTGATAAATTCAAAGACCTCTTCAAAAAATCTGAAAGTTAGTAGAAAGTGTCGCCCCTCATAGACAAAGAGATATATGCAATACCCAGAATGATTCTTTTTGTATTTTTTGACTTATGAATAAAAACAACAATCAGCTATAATGAAGAGACAATTCCAGAATTTCACTAATAAGCAT
>VDFB02050875.1:85148-97036 GCA_007258455.2 Sequoia sempervirens | reverse complement strand
TATAATCAGGGAATAATGTTCCCTTCCCCTTTCCAGCTAGGTTATCTTCATGAATACACCCCATTTGCCACATAGCTTCTGCAAACCCTAGTCTTGGTGGCACATTATATGGCAGTATGTGAGGGGGTTCCTTGAAATCCATATATTCGCATGATAGTGCTGACTGGATATGGGATAATGTCACCCCAGTTATGTAAAACCCTCAATTCTGGTTTCCTCTCCTTCAGCCTAAGGAAATCATGCACTTCCTGAGGGATCCTAGGTACATTTACCATCAATCTAGCCCTCAATCTTGCAGAAAAATAATTATCAAATTGCACATAACTGGTGCTTTCCTTATTACAGGAAAAATCTGTAGCCCATATTTGTACTAGAAATCTTTCTCCATTAACTGATTGTCTTAAGTTCATCTTCTCAGCAAAGAAATCAGCATTCCTAAACAAGAACATATGCATCAACATGGAATACCAAAATAATTGAGTACCAGTATCACCATTGTGCAGCTTTGATAGTCCTTCATCTATCCTCTCCACCAAAAAAGAAGCAAAGTCATATGTTACAGAGAAGTTAGGGTGATGTATTTGCACCCCCATGAACATGTATGCAATCGACATTACTGCACCAGGGCTGAAACCCAAAATCTGACATAGTGAATAAAGAATAGCTAGGAAAGGCTTTCCAAAACAATTCAATCTGAAGGGTTCCTAGTCACTAGGGCTGATGTGAAATTGTGAACCCCCTGCCTTAACCAGATGAGGTGGAAGCAACTTAAACCTAAAAAGAGATTTCAATTTTGTATACTCCTCCTTCATTTCTTCAAGATTAATAGGAGCCAAGTCATCACTTGGCTCACTCAAATCAAAATTTTGTTGGATAATATCTCTATTAATTTCTAATAGAACCCCTCCATCATTATCTCTGATTACCCATGTGATAGGGTCATATCTTTTGGCCACTGCTCTAAGTAAGTCCACATCAGGGAACACATTTGGAACAACCAGCTTTCCCATGTCGTACCTCCATCCATTTGAAAAAGGATGAGGCAAATTCCTCTGTCCATACCATAATCTGAATATTTCTAAGCTTGTGAGTGGAACCCTAGCATCAGCAATGCTGGAATTATTACACACCAACCCCTCCCCTAGGACTTTCCCTAGCATCAACACCAAACCTTTCCTTCTCTTATTTGTTGATAATGGAAATTGATCTAGGAAATCATCATACAAGTTTCTTTTCAAATACTCAATGTGGCCAGAGTGTTGCTTGGTTGGCACCATTTTAGACAAACTAGGGCCTCACTACAATGTTACACTTCAAGTGGCTATGACTAAGTAGAGATAGGAAATTACGTGTAGTAAAAATACCTCGCACCTCACAATTTATGATTAAACAATAGCCCTAACAAAAAGATTTTAATGAACTCAGTGACAAGCATAGCATAACCCCCCCATTCCCAAATTTAGGTGTAGAATGACTGGGAAACAAAGAAAATTAACTCATGGCTTTTTTCACACAAACTCCAATTTCTGGCAACAGTTGCTCGCAATTTCACCTTTGGCTCTGAAACTATTTTCACGAAATACTTGGATGCTTTGTGATACAAATGAGATGAGTAAATTGATTTTATGTCGATCAAATTCTGCCAGTGGATGTCTCATCTGCCATTAAAGCTCACTCGCGACTGCACGAACGGCTCCAACCATAATTTTATACATATTTAAATTTGAGTCATTCATCCTTCAGTTTGATCAAATCATCGACATCCATCTTCAAAACAGGCTGACATAATCACCAACACAGCAATAAAGGGGCTCACTATGTCATACGCCGTGAAGGAATGCCATGTGGTGGTTGCCCACGATATCACAATCCTTTGATTTATCATCACGGGATGGCGGGCATCATTGATCTTTTTACCATAAATCCTGCTCCTTCAAAAATGGTCATTGTCCTTTCCTTTAACTGTCGAGCAGCTTTTCCCTTAAAATCATAACATCTACGTTGAAATAAAACACGTGCATCTTACAAGTGCATTAGTAATCTGCGCATTAGTAATATGCCCTGTAATACATTTAAAACCGGTGAACGCTTTCTTCACTCCTTAGGCTTCATTGGATGAGACACATGGCAGGCACCCGCGACATTGCAATCCCAAAATTCCTAATTGCAGGATGGTAGGCATCGTCAATCTTGAAGAGACAACTCATCAATGGTCATGCAGATTTCATCATTTAGGAAGGGCACATGACACTCGCCCATGATATCATGATCCCTGTAATCTCTGATCACGGGATAGCGAGCGCCGTTGATCTCGTTCCTTTAACATAGTCGTTAGCCATGTCGTTAACCTTCAAGCAGCTTTTCCAATGAGATTATAACATATCCGTCGATTTAGAACATGTGCGTCTCGAGAACACTTTAGTAATCCACCCCTTAATACATTTAAAGCCGGCTAGTGTTTCCTTTACTCTTTAGGCTTCATCGGATGAGACACGTGGCACCCGCCCGTGATTCTGCAATCAACCCAAGCACCATCACGGGATGGCGGGGAATGGCTTGGATCAAATGGTAGTTGGTCAGCGATAGCTCAAATTTGATCCCCCGGATGGGAATTGTGGCGCCCGCTTGTGATTTCGCGATCCTTCAATTCTCGATCACGGGATGGCAGGCACCGTTGATATCTATAGGAAATAGATCAATGGTAGCACTAAATCAACCCTTGCAAAATAAAACATTCATTAAAAGGAGAAGTGGGCATTACTAGGCGGACGACAAATAAAAAAATTATATTTATAGAAGAAAAATAAATAAATTTACAATTTTTTTTATAATTTCACTTTTAACTTTAAATGTATGTTCACTCATTAAGTTGTATTTTTTTACAATCACATTTTTATTTTATATGTTTGTTTATAAAATATAAAGATGCATTAAAAATATATTAGAAATATTTTCTTTATATTATATAGCATTCATAACATTAAGAATTAACATAGAATAATTTCACAATATCACTTAACCAATCAAGAAAAATTTAATCATTACTATGCAACATTATTCTCACATCGAGCTATGACTAAACATTGAAAACAAATTTATTTTTTTTATATTATAACATTCATAACTTAAGCCTTTTATACACAATATCAAGAGTTAATTATAAAAAACACATAAAATTATTTATAAAGTAACTTAAAATTTTTTACTAACAATTTAATAAAATATAATTTAAATATAATTAAGAAAAAATTAAATAAAAGGGCCATAGATAAATTTATGAAATATTGATTTACTTATCAAGAGAAAAAATCAATGATAAATTTACTTATTATGAATAAATTTACTTGCAATCTATTTTAACTATCGAAAAATTAATCATTAGTGCAACATTATTAACATCTTTTAATACGACAAATAAGCTTATTGAAAACACATTTATTTTTATATTATAACATTTCATAACTTAAACCTTTTATACCACGATGTCAAGTTAACTATAAATTGTATGGATTTAGAAATGCTATATCTCTCCTTATATAAACATAGGTAAATTTGAAAATATTTTAAGAATTATATAATTTCAAAAAAAATTGAATGAATTTATAGAAGATTATTTTATTAAAGTGATAGAATCTAATCCCAATGCTAACATTAATTATAAGTCTAACCATAACCCCAACCCTAAAACTAACACTAATTAACTTCAAACCTAACTCTAATTTTATATCCAACCCTAAACATAACTATGATTCTAAAACCAACATTAATGAAACCCTAATTGAACCATAACCCTAACCCTAATACTAACCCTTGCCCATATTGAAGACCTAACAGCAGCAAGCTCTATCATAGGGTGTAATCTTTGCCCCAACCCCAGCCTTAATCTAATTGGATCTATGCCTAATTTTTAATTAAAGTCCTAACCCTATTTGAACCTTAAGCTTGAATTGAATAAAATGTTTGGGGTTGAGGGTTCGAGGTAAGGTTAGGGGTTGAATTATCAATTACATGATTGGGGTCCAGAATTCAAATGGGATTACATGGTTCGGGTTTAATTAAGGTTGCTATTCAGCGAGGGTTAAGGTTCAATTGAGCTATTCAATTTGGGTTAGGGATCAATTAGAGTTATAATTCAATAAGGGTTTAATTAAGGTCAGGGTTAAGGTTAGTCTTAAATTAGGGCTAGGATTGCAGTTAGGGTTCAATTAAGGTAAGGGTTATTGTCTATTTTAGGGTTAGGGTTCAATTAGAGTTCTCTAGGGTTTTGATCCAATTAGGGTTAGGTTTTCAACAATACATGGGTTATGATTAGAGTTCAATTAGTGTTAGAGTTAGGGTTATAATATGAGTTCAATGAGGTTAGGGTCAAGGTTTAATTAGTGTTAGAGTTAGGGTTGCAATAATAAAATTTTCCATAATGATATGGAAAGGCATTCAATTGGATTCATATACAAATGCACAAATAAGAATTGGTAATTAAGAATTCTCTAGAATTAAAGTTATAACAACAAATACAATCCTTAGCTTAATCATTTGTTCTTTGTTAGGGTTGGGATAAGAATTTAACGGGGCCAACCGAGACTTAGAAAATAAAACCCTGCGGAGGAAATAAAGTATTAAAATCAAAGTTGGGTTTTAATTTTAATCCGGTGATGTAAGCCTAAGCCATTAACTCTAGTGGTCATGTCGCCGACGGCTTAGCCAAATCCTTTCATTATATACTAACTGTGCAATGTGTAGGTTTTCTAGATTCAAAGATATGGGAGAAGATCTCGATCATACCCCGCCAAATCGTAGACCTACGGTGTCGCCCTGTTATTTGGCGCGAGGTTAGCAAAAGGCAGATGTATGTCTTGTATGGAATGTGGGGCCCAATCTCCACTATTGAGCTCATAACCCGTGGTTTTAGATCGACAACCAAGATCAAAAGCTAATGTAAATCTTTGTTGTTCCCTACTAGCTCGCAGGAGGAAGATGAAGGTTAGTGAAGCATTAATGAATTATTCCTTGCTTGTGTAGTCACGTCGATCTCAATCTGTGTGAAGATGTTGTTGTTGGAAATCATGAAGGGTGATCTTTGGATTCTCATCCAACTCTAGTTAAACGGTGATAGTACATACGCCGCCAAATTGCCATGTTTGCACATGCATATTTACTAAGCATTGATGAAGGTTGCCATTACCTCGCACAATAAATACAAGAGGAATTAACTGCTAATAGTGTCATTCTTGTAGAAGTTAGAGTGCTTTGTGGGCTGAGTCTAATCAAGTTTGAGTGCTTGTCTGAGAAGAGAAAATGAGTAAGTCAGTAAGGTCTGTTCGTTTGAGCTCACAAAAGCTCGGTCCTACTATTCAGGAAGGTGCTTTGGTTGAGCAGCAACATCCTAGAATTGCAACCTTCTATTGCTTTGGTTGCAGTAGAAGGTTGCAATTCCAGGACATTGCTGCTCAATTGGTAGATGAGAAAGGCAAATAGTCAGTGTGCTCTGGATGCGGCCAACACTCGCCCATTGACCTTGCGAGCAACACTTCTGATGATGTAACCGAGACCGACTTGGACTACTGTCGGTATTTAAGTCGCTTCAATCATAGTATGACCTCTGATGAGGAAATGATATCTATGGGCACATCAACTGTTAAAACACCAAGCAGACGGACTAGAACCATATTGGGCAAGGACACAAAAGAAGAGGAGGCTAAGGGTCTACCGTATTGGGCAACAACTAGAAGCAGGCGTGTATACCAGGGTTTGAGTGTTGGTAAGGGTAGGGTGGCGGGTAAATAAGAAGTTGTTGTGGTGCCTTTGTTGCAATTTGGCTGCCTGGTTTTTTTGCGTGGATAGCGACAAGGGGATTTTGATGACAATTTGTGTTCCCTATTCTTTTAGGCTACCCCAGTTCATGCACTATATATGTTTTGTAGATTCAACGTGTGGGAAGTTTTGTAATGAAAGTCAAATGCAATGGAGATTTTGTTCAAATGAAAATTTGTGGTGAAATTACATTTGAGCCGAAGCTTGTTGCTCTCTTGTCATATAAAAGGAATTCAAGGCTCATTTGTAGGGAGAACTAATGAAAGCTCTAGCTAGGTTTTGAGTTGAATATATGGGTAGAAAGATAGTTTTGAGTTGAATATATGGGTAGAAAGATATTTGTCCTCTGATGAGGAAGTGATATTTGTGGTGCCATTGGCTATTAAAACCCCAAGCGGATGGAATAGAATAGATAGACTATTTTGAGTTTTGGATGGATATATGCAAATTATCTTAAATTGTATGCAGATATGACTTATAAGCATGAATAAACGTATAATTCTAATATATTTTCTCTCCTTATGTGGATTTGAGTGAATTTTGAATGAAATGTTAATGATGTTGTCATTCTTCTTTTGAGAATTTGTTCAATTATTATTGTCTATGTTTTGGGTAGAATTCAATTTTAAAATGTTGAGGTTTCATATTTATATGTGTGAGATTGATCTAATATTCTAGAAAATGAATGTTAAAATATCATAAAAAAAATGGGCATAGAATGAATGTAGAAGTAAAATTATATTGCATATATTCATAAAATAAGATCTAATAAACAAAAAATATATGCAATTAAAATAAAGGAAAAATAATTCAACCCAAATTTAGATAAGAGAGATAATTAGGATTATATGATAACTTTAAGGCTAGGGTTAGGGTTTGATTAGGATTAGTGTTCGCTAGGGTTATGGATTAGAGTTATGAATCTACAATTAGGTTCAATTAATGTTCACTTAGGGTTTCTTCTTGGGAGAAGTTTATTGAATGGTAAGTGTATTTTATAAAATTAATATGTCAAGAATTAATTTTAGATAATACATGATGTGGTTTTTCATATGGTATTAAATTGTAGATTAAAATTGGATAATAGATTTCCTCCCTCTTGCATTGTAAGCCACCATAATAATATATGGCCTTAAAATCCTATTCATATTTGAGCTTTCTAAACTATACAACACTATGTATTCAACAAAAAATTTGTTATGCATTTTTCCAAGCACAAACTCTTAGAATTTTAATGTGTTACTTAGGTTAATTCTTTATTGCAATAAATAAATACACACTAATATATATATTATGGATTTGAGGGAAAATATTAATATATTTTCTATATATATAGAAAAATTTAAATGCAAGAGATTCAAGTACATACCTTTGCCTTTGTTAATGTTGATGAAGATAAAAATGTTGATGAAGTGCCAAATTTGATAACATGATCTTCCTAAAAAACTGGAATATCTTTGCTCTATGTGGCACTTGAAATTTTCTACAAAACTATAACTAACTCTACCTCAGATTTGTGACTTTGGACCTATTTTGCATCAATAAATATGAGCTTTGACACATGCCTCTTAATCTAGCATACAATATGTACTTAAATGCTCAAAATAGTTGGGATTAGTGTTGAGATTGGTGGATCTCAATGGTCCAATGTTTACCTTGTATCTCCCTATAGATAGAGTGTAGGAGATGAATATAGAATGAGAGAGGAAAAGGGATAAAAATAGATAGAGATATAGAGAGAGATAGAGGAAGAAATAAATATATAGACAAATAGGGAGATATATATATATATATATATATATATATATAGAGAGAGAGAGAGAGAGAGAGAGAGAGAGAGATGGCAAGATATAGATATAAGGAGATATAGAGAGAGGGGAAAGAGAGAGAGAGATAAGTAGATAAAGACAAATAGAGATGGAGAGGGAGATAGAGAGGGAGAAAGAGAGGGGGAGAGATAGATAAATGGGAAGAGAAAGACATAGATATAGAGATATATGGGAAGATAAAGGGACAAATAGGTTGAGATATGAAGATAGATAGGGGTATAGGGAGGGAGCAAGAGATCAGGAGAGAGATGGGGAGAGATAGAGAGAGTGGGAGGAAAAAGGAGAGAGACATGTAGAGGAGTGGGAGAGATAGAAGATGGGGAAGAGGGAGATATACAGAGAGGGGAGAGCCAGAGGGGAGGCTGACTTTTAGTTTAAAATTTATTATAAAATATTCAATAAATAATAAATATAAATATTAAGTAAGAATTATATAATTTGTATTTTAAATTACACACTATATTTTATTTTGAAAATATGTAATTTTAACCATTTCCTATATATATTTAGTATTAATATTTTACATCTAACAACTAATATATAATAGAAATAAACATAGTTAATAATTTAATTAACTAGCATACCTATATTAATTAATAATATATGTAAACACGCTCAGAGTTATCTTTATCAAGATGCCTATTGACTGAAAAAATGCTTACATTTTCATGAATATGAATTTGGAAAGCAATCAATTTGATTTCATTATTGTTTGTGTCATTGTTTATCTCAATTCCCATATATAAGGGTAGACATTCAGATTTGAAATCATACCAACTTGTCTATAACAACAATCAACCAAGAACAATAAATTTAAAAGTAGGAATGTTCATCAATCACTAGATTTAGTATTGACACCATCAAAGAAGTATATTGTGTGATAAAATGGCATTAACTAACTTAGATATATCCACTGGTTTTTTTTTTTCAAATGTTTGAATACATTGTTAACATTATATACATTCAAGCATTTGAATGTTATGAAACCTATAGCTTTGCAATTTACTCTAATAAAGCTTTGGTCTTAGATGAATAATCAAACTTTGTTATTTTTATGACTGTGCATTTAATCCTTTGTTCAAGTATATAAGTCTCTTTTTTCACTTGAAGTTTAAATATGTATATGTTGAAAATGAACTTTTGTATAATGTGTGAAAACTTAACATCATCTTGTTTTCATGCTCTAAAAATGTTCACCCTTTTGTTGTTACACCCATAATTTCTTCCTCGGCCACTTCTTCAAAAGTGCTGTAATCCAAGTGAATGAAGCATGGTCTAGACTTTGAATTGAAGCATATATATATCTTCATAATCACATCTCAGTGGAAAGTTTTATCACATCTTCCACAATACCACGCACCATTTTCATTAGTGTTTACCTGCTTCTTTTTGCAGTGCCTATCTCCAATTTTCAAGGGGCATGTTGTATAACAAAAATTTTCTACCTTAATGAAAGATAAGGTAGCTTTTGGGTAAGTGCACCAAGATGGTTCCCAAAAAGAGGGCTTAAGGGAGGGAGGGAGAGCAGAAGGGAGAGAGTGGGAGAGGGTGGCGAGGAGTGGGAGAGGGTGGGAGAGGAGGGTGGCAAAAGAGTGGGAGAGAGTGGGAGAGAGAGGCAGGGAAGAGAGTGGGAGAAAGGAGAGAGAGGCAGAAGAGAGTGGGAGAGTGGGAGACATTGGGAGCAGGGAGGGAGGAGAGCAAGAGGAGCAGGGAGAGAGTGAGAGGCGGGAGAGAGGGTGGGGAGAGAGGAGAGAGAGGAGGAGAAAGTGGGAGAGAACGGGAGAGAGTGGGAGGGAGGCAGTGGTGGAAGAAGGTGAGAGAGTGGGAGAGAGTGAAAAGTGTGGCCACAGGGTTTCTATACAATAGTAATTTGTAGGAGAAACGGCATCTCTACTTTGAACACCTAAACCTTGTTTCATGTAGTAGTTTTAAATTCATTTTGTTGTTATACTCTATAATTAATAGTTTATATATTGTACTCTCTCTATACATGATTTTAGCAAGATTGGGACACTAATATAACCTTTCATTTATTTTTTAAAAAAGACTAAGAAATGTATGAAAATTTGACAACATGAAAACCATGAAAATAAAAGTGAAAATAAAAATTTAACATAGTAAAAATGGCTAATCATGTGCCAAAAATGAAAAGAACCATTTGTTGTTACTCTAATATTTCAATCACATACTAAATTACCAAGTGCATTTTATAAATGTAACATGTAAGGAGCACAATATTGGGAATCAATGTGAATGATTCTCATCAAGAAATTAGACAAGCTTTGAGATTGAAGGACCCAAGCTCTTTGTAGGTTTTTAATGAAGATTTAATTAGCCACTAATAGGAACAATAAGAAAATAGATAAAGGTGAAAATAAATCCTAATCTCGAAGAGTGTTGTGCTAAGAATTACATACACATCTCATAAACTTCAATAGAGACATGAGACACATTTATAAGGAAAGAAATAGCTATTTAGATAGTTATTAATCTATAAAAGATTAGGACCTATGTACTTCAAGAGATTAATAAAAATAAGTTTTTATTTATAATTTTGAAATTATCATAGATGTAAAGTAAAGATAAAATATTTTTCAACAAAACAAATAAAAATGACAAACAAATAATGTGATTAATCAAGAATAACATGATATTGTGAAAAATATAATAAATAAAGAATATGCATAATTGTACATAAGCCATCAAAAGTCTAAATATACCTATCTTTATAAAAAAAATAAAAAATAAAATGACAAAAATTATTAAAACTTATTGCTCCATGACAAAACACTACCTTCCATATAAAGAGTACAAACATGATACTTATAAAAAACAAATTATGTAGTATACCAAAAAATTGTTAAAAAGATAAGATAAGATAAAATTATATATGAAATTAATCATATTAATTTCTTAGTTAAAAAGATAATTCTATGGATCTTTAAATATACATATATAATAATCTTTAAATCTTTATTTAAAAAAATATATATTATATTTTATAAACTTCTACATTAAATTTTTTAATATTTAAGCTATACTAAAATCTAAGATGTTCAATATTCATTATTATTTTTAAATTATAATATTGATTAAAGATACACATATAATTATATTTATAAGATTTAAATTCAATAATTAAAACTCTAGAAAATATTAAATCAATCAAAATTATTTTATTATCCAAAATACTACATATAAATTTATAAACTATTATAATATAATATTTAAATTCTTTTCGGCTTCAAATGTTAAAATAATTCTAATGTTAAGTTTAATACTATAAACTTACCTTTTAATGATGTTAGTAAGTTTTTAATTAAAATTATTTTTTCAAGAATATATTAACATACCTAGATATATTCACCAAAAGCTATTATCTATTATTGAGTATGTAATTTTGTATGTATAATATATTTTAAAAAAAATAAAAATATATTTTTGAAAAAAAATATATATTTAAAAACTTAAACAATATATTTTATAAATTAGAAATATATTAGAAATATTTCGAATGTATTCAACTATCAAAATATGATTTTTTTTTAATATACCATTAAAATCACTAGTTTCCCTAATTTCTCCACTTTTGCTCATTTTAATGAATTTCCCCTACTTCTTGTCAATATTTCATTTTAAATGTTTTGGAAGCAATGAAACATTTAAAATATATCAAGAAAAAAATTTCCTTTGGGCCCCACTCAGCAATCCACGTGGCAACCTACCATGATTTCAATAATCAATCCAGCACCATCATAGTGCATGGGAATGATTCAGATCAGGATAGTTGATGAATAGCCACACAAATTATCCCTGGAGGACATGTTGCCTCCACTCACATATCGCCATCCTACAATTCTCGATCACCTGATGGTATGACACCGATCTTGTGCCACTTGATCAACGACAATTTTATCCTTCTAAAAAATAAAACATTCATTAAAGGGCAAGGGGACATTACTAGGCGGATGGAAAACAACGACATAAGTTTTTTTAAAACCATTCAGTTCAGGGCCAACCAGGACTTAGGAAAATAAAACCCGCTGAGGAAATAAAATATTAAGACCAAAGGGACCAGGCCTAGATGGAATGATGGGCATAAGATGTTTTTAAAAGCCTTCAAAAAAGGTAATGGAAAAATAGATATCGACCAAGGCATTAGGTAAACACAAGGGTTTAAGATGAAGACAAAGCTAAAACCCCAACCCTAAGAAATTTTCCAACATGATGAAAGACCACTGACATAAG
>VDFB02050875.1:61064-85048 GCA_007258455.2 Sequoia sempervirens | reverse complement strand
GAGTTTGTAGGAGTGAAAACAAGGTCAATACTAGCACCTAGGAAGAGTTTGGAGTTAAAACAAGGTCAATACTAGCACCGACGAAGAGTTTGGAGGAGTGAAAACAAGGTCAATATCAGCGCCGAGGAAGAGTTTGGAGGAGTGAAAACTGTTGTGCAATTTTTCGCGCACACGCCTCGCTGAAAGCAGGGACCCTCTTTCTCTTTGGTTTTGGTGTTCTGGCCCTTTTGTTTGAGGTGTTTTCTTACTTTAGGAAGATGCTTAAATGTTTATTTTTATTGCCTAAGTGTTTCCCAAGGCTTTCCATTGAAAATCTTAAGTTTTGGATGAATTTTGAGCTTTTGCCCTGATTCGGGATTTTCTGCCCTGGTCGGATTTTCCCAGATTCCTGCTTGGGTTCCGGTTGGATCTTGTTGCTCGGGAATTTTGGTTCTTCGTGGATTTTCGTGAGGACCGGATTTTCCCAGATTCCACCCTGGTGTTGTTTTCTCGGGTTTCATGTCTGTCTTGTCGGTTGCATTAATGGTTTCGTACATGCTTTGATGGCCTGATTTTACTCGATTTCTAAGATCTTTTGTGCCACTGCGCTCATTGTTTGCCTTTGTCTAAGTCGAGCTACGTCCTTAGTGTTCGTTCTTGAGACTTTTGGCTTTGATTGACTTCGTTTTGGACTGTTCGAGCTTGGACTGTTTGATTTGGTGATGGTTTCTTGTGCGTCCTCACCTGTGTTTGTTGTGGGCACCCTTGGGCTTCGCGTTTGCTACCTCTGAATTCATTTCCGCTTCATAATGGTATGTGCCTGATTGCTCTGCTTTGATTCAATTTATGAATGGCACGATGATATAGTAGGGGCTTGTGGGATTCGGCTTCCTGTGTGTTTATCTATTTTGTGCTAGGGGGGTTGTTCGGTGTTGCGTCCTTGTTGTCTCCCAGGCGAGTGTTGAGTTCACATGTCCATCTACATTCTGATGAGTCTTGCCTGAGAGTAATTCGTGAACCCTAGCGGTGACTTAACAGTTGGAACAACTGAGTTCTGAAATTGCCCGTGCACTTTGGCGGATGGTGAGGTTTGAAACCTAGGGCAAGGCCATGTCTGGTTATTTCATCTTAAAATAGGCCCAGGATACAAAGAAATTCATGAAAGGGCCCATCCCTAGCTTGCCCTGGTTTAGTCTTGTTGAAATCCATAGCTGGTTCAATGTCTTGGTGGGGTCATGGCTTAGCGTCGCAGTTCAGGACTCTCCATCTCTTCCGGATTCCCTTTCGATGTGACCGTTCGGGCTCGCTGAGATGTCATGTCGACTACCTTGAGGTTTTTTGAAGCAGTCTTCATTTGTTCTATCGGGTCGCCGTGACATCATCATTTTATACTGATAGAATCTTGCATGCCCATCAGTCGGTGAAACCTTGGCTTTCGTCGAGACCTCACTTTGCGAAGAAATCTTTTACCAACGTGTTTGTTCACCTTCACTTTCGGCAGGACCAGTCCCGGTTGCCAAGAAGTCTCAGCGGGATCTATGAGCTCTACCGATATTCTCTTTTCGCCAGGACATCCGTCCTTCGGTGAGACCTCCCGCCAAGCATGTTTGCTTTCCCCATGCTGCTTTCCTTTCGGCGTGACATCCGTTTTTCGTTGAGACCTCTCCGTGAGGTTCTAGCTCCTGCCAATGCTTTCCCTTCGCCGTGACTATCGTAGTTCGCTGGGACTTTATAGCAAGCTCCCCACTTTCACCGAGTCCTCCGCTTCGGTGGGACTCCTAACATTTGTTGGGACGTTGTAGCGAGGCCTTCTATTTTTAGTGAGCCCAAACCTTTTCATTGAGGCCTCTCGCTGAATGTAAACCTAACCCTAGTCGGCGGAACATTACCTTTTCGCTGGGACCTCCCACCGAAAACTTGAAGTCATACCGAGGTGTTTGCTTGGGCCCGCCGGTCGGTGAGACATGTAACCTTCACTGAGACCTTACCCCGACCACCCCTGGATCATTCCGATCTAAATGCTATGTCCTCCCTTCATCGGGACCCCACACCGAGGCCACCGTGTCTTGGCGAGACCCCTTTTCTGATAGGCCTTTCGGCATGACATTCGTCTTTCGCTAGGACTTCTCTGTGAGATCTCAGCTTGTGCTGAAGCCCTCACTCCGGATTCTCCTTTGGTTCAGAACTTTGTGCTACCCGTGGATGTCCGCCAGGTCTGGATTTTTCTGAAATCCACTGTCTCCCAGATTGCCCGAATCCCCATTTGGCTTGTTTTCCACGGAAATCCGTCCTTCATGGATTTCCCTGAAATCTGATGAAATGCAAAAGAATGTTGAATAACGTGACATGTTGGTGATTTTCAGTGCATTTGTTGGTTTATTCAAGCTATATTTGGATCTCTCACGTGGTCTACTGGTGAAAAATGATCAAATTTAAGGGTTAAGTAGGTGTTTCTTGGTTACTCCATTGGAATCCAAGCAGACTGGAATTTTCTGAAATTCCTCTCTAGCCCAGATTCCGCGGGTGGCCTTGAAACCCAAAATTTGTTGTAGACATTTTATAGGAATTTTAACAACACCTTGACTGTATGGGATGCATTCTAATGGTGTTTTGATGAATTAACCTTGCTTCCCTGTGATTTGTATTATGTTGTCTTGTTGAATGCAGGCTGAATCAAGCAAGGCGGTAGCTGGTTCCTCGTTGTTTGATGTAGAGAGGATCAAGATGGACATTAAGAGCAAGGTCCCAGCGAGTAAGATCACTTATGTCTGGTCAGAAGTTACTGATACAAATGTTGGCCTCTGGGACTATGAAGAATTTAAAGCAAGAACATCAGCTGAGGATCCTCCTTTGGTGACTAGGAGAATGAAAGAGTCAGGCCTGTCCCATGTGGCTGGTTTCCCTTCAACGGTGCAGTGCTATGAATTGGTCCTTGAGTGCACCAAGCACTATGATCAGGACACACAGAGGATAATTGGTCCTCAAGGAAGGGTTATTGCAAATCTCAACCCGGTCTCCATTGCTCAGACCTTCGCTATGCCGGACAGATCTCATGTAGTGGGATTCACCATTGAGGCAGCTCAGGAGTTCTATGACAACCAGACTGTAAAGTCTTAGCAACTAATCAACTCCTGGCTGGAAAAGCCCAATTCACACTACTCCAAACTGCCCAAGCAGCTGTTTAGAGAAAAATTCAAGAAGGAATACTATGATGCCATCACATTTCTTATCAGGGTGGTTGGATTGAGGAGTGCTAGTACATTTGAGAATTGGATGTGCCATGCCATTGTAAGGATGGAACAAGAGAAAATTGACTACCATTGGGCAGGGGTCATTAGCCAAGTGATTCACAAGCAATTGTCCAATGTGTTGCAGACAAAGACCTTCACAATGACCTCCTATTTGGTCTATGCACTTGCTAGGTTCCACCCCTATAGAGGATTAGATACAAGGGGCACCTTTGGGTAAGATATTATCTATGAGGTTTTCCCTCAGTTGCATTGGGGAGGTTTGAATTATAGGAGAGAAAATGATGCATTTACCATGCATATCACCAGAGTGCTTCAGGAAGCAGAGCATGTCAGAATTTTAGATCAAGCCAAGGAACTTATCAAGAAATATGGAGCTTGGTTTATTCAATTTCCAACCTTCTCCTACATTTGGATTGATGGCTGCCAGAAATCCCCATACAGACTTCCAAGGTACCCCACTGACCACATTATATTGTTGGAAGTAACTAGACAGATTTGTGATTTTGATGCCATTGTCAAGAAGGACAAGCATAGGACTAGATTTGGTGGAGAGTTTCCACTAAGGATTGGCACTGGAGAGGTGTGTCCTTCCATTGGTTCTTCCCAAGCTTCAGAGGAAGAAATGAGTACTCTCGGCCTGACTCTCCATTCCAAGAGATCCAGATTTGACATCCTAGGAGAGGCTCAAAAGAAGGCCAGCAAAGAATATAGCCATAAGGTAAATTTGGAGGACTACTGGGCCAACTGCAGTGATGAGTACGAGGTCAGAAAGAGGAAATTCTCTCGGCTCCCAGTTGAATCAATTCGATTATATAATGTAAGGGCAGTTCCTGACCAGTTAGAGGATGATGGAAACTTGATCCAGGGTCATGCCTACGAGGCCATAAAGGACAAACCAATTGGTGATGTAGATTGGTTGGAAGAGGAGCAAACAGATTTAAAGCAACTGATGGATCCGGTCCTCAAATTTACCAAGATGTGGCTCAAGCACACTTTGTGGGAGTTGGAGAATAAGGGAGTGAAGTGCACTTATGACCTAATGGGAGATTTGGATCCCCATTCTACTTCTAAAGAATCTGCCGAGCAGGACCCTAGAGGCAAGGGCAAGTTGGACTCTCCTCTCAAAGTCAAGATTAAGGGTGTACAAGAAATAGAGGTCCAAGGGACAGAAAAACAGAGAAGGCCAAAGGCCAAGAAGAGGACGAGGACTAAAAAGTTCGAGCAGAGTCCTGAGGTCAATGCTCCTGTGCCCAAAAGGAAAAGAATTGTGAAATTCTCAGAGAAGGCTAGCTCCAAGGTTGGGAAAAAAGTTTCCCCACTGGTAATAGATGTTGAAAGCTCAAAATAGAAGGCCAAAGTGTATGCAAGGAAGTCTAGGACTCCTTCTCCTAAGGATAGTGTGCCTGAGGCTGACTTACCACCGGTGGTTTCTCATGAGGAGCAACATGATGATGTGCCTCCCGCCCATGAAGTTCAAGGTGAGCCAGGTGAGGAAGAAAATGTTGAGGATCATCCAGATACTGAAGGTGAAGAATTCCAGGTGGGAGATCTCCACAGTGCAGAGGTAGAGATTGAAAGGATTATGCAGTCCCCTATGATTACACATATAGATTCTCCTATTAGAATTGAGGCGGTTGAATCTCCTCCAAGGGAAGTAGAGGCAAAAATGATCCCATCACCTGAGCAGGAGGATGAACACATTGAAGAAGCAGAAAGCAAGGTGGATGAAACTCCTGATGAACAGAATTTGAATGAGGAGGTACCTAAAGGTCAACAAGATGAACAGAAACAGGCTGAGGCACAATTGGAATCTAGTGTCCCTGAGTGGCTTGACAAGGAAATAAAAATAAAATAGGTGGTTGTGGAAGATAGTCCACCAAATTGGGATGCACTGCTAGCCAAAGTTGGAAGAGATAAAGGTAAGAAGAAGGCTAGGGTGATCTCAAGGATTGAGAGGGATGAGGCACATAACAAGGTTGTTCATGTTGCTACCCCTGTTCCAGATAAAAACATGGACGATGTGGCTGGGAATGATTACAACATACAGAATTTCAATCTTGGGCCTACATCATTTGAGCAGGACGTTGAGGATTATGAGGTCTCTAGTACAGTTATTGTGGACAGGTTGAGAAGGGAAGTAAAAACCAAGCAGGAGCTGAAGAGGGAAAATGAGAATCTCAAGAAGTGCTTGGAGGAGTTAATGAAGCCACTATAGTCCATCAATCCCTCTTCCTCTGCCACCAATCCTCTACCTTAGGAGACCATAACTGAGCTTGAAAAGATGAAGGCTTCCACCCTTGCCACTGTGAATTGGTTGAAAGGGGTGCAAATTAAGGGTGATGAAGCTATCAAGGAGATTTTATCAACTGGGAAGGATGTTGCCATGACAACTGAATGGTTGAAATAGGTAATGGCACATGATAAAGAGGATACCGACCTCCTGCTACAAAAAACCAATATTCTAATAGAATACACCTGGGACGGATTGGTGAGTGACGAGATTCTTCCTTCTTCCAGAGCTTCCGAGCCATGGGAATGGTTTGAAATGTTGCAAATCAGGTAGAAGGTGTTGAGGAAAATTTAAAAACAGAGAAAACATATTGATGACACCCTGGTTGGCGTCTATGATGGCTCCATTGCCTTTTTTGAAATCATGACGAGAAGAAGGAAGATCGCGCCCAAGTACTTGAGCCTGGAACAGTTGAGAGAATGGTGGCATGACGTGTATGCACCATTTGATGATGGTTCTGTTTCTGAGCACCAACTGGATGATGCGGCCACCTACCTCGCAGTTATGGATAAGCATGTGACATACAAGGCAGAGTGGGATAGGTCGGTCAAACACTCAAGGGAGGAGATTGCGTCCATTGAGAGGCGACTTAGGGTTCTGCTAGTACCGCCTATGGCTGACCTAGATGGAGCGTTCTTGAGGCTACAGGAAGAGTCAGATCGACGCGAGGATAATAGGGAAGAGAGCTGATGATGGGTTGCGGCGCGATTTGTGCTTCCCCATTATCTTCCCACACGTCATCTGGGTTGCATCACGGATCTTGGGTTGACCTAGATGAGACGCACATTTAATATTAGTTTCACCCATTTCGACGACCCTCTTGGCCAGGTGGTTGCACAGAGTTATTGTTGCGAAACCCTTGCCTGCCTGACAAATTTTTTAGGAGTTTCTATATATTGGGCATTTGGCCTCTTTGTAAAGGGTTAGATAGTGAGAAAATAGTTAGAAGGTTAGAGAACAGAGCCAATTAGAAGTAGATTAAAATTAGCAAGTAGTTGCCCTCAAGAAAACATTGCAACAGAAAGCCAGGATTGTTGATACAGTGGATAATTCAAATATAAGTAATGTCATTGTGATTTGGTGACATACTGGTATTCTCTTGTCTTGCATGGTTCTTGTTTTCCATCTTTAAAATTTCTTTAAGGAGGTTAGTGTTTAGATTAAATCCGATTCAATGATGTTGGTAGTTTGATACTCGAATGTTGCAGCAATCCTTCAGTCCATACTTTTCACAACCAACTGATTATTAGTTGCTTTGCAAAGTTAGCCTGGACTTTATATTCCTTGTGCTTAGTTCAATCGTGAATGTTGTTCATTTTAACTACAATAGGGTTATTTGAATGCATGTTCATGGTTTGAAAATCTTAAGAGCCTTAGAAGATTGCATTGTTTCTACAAGATTGCAGATTTATCTGGGTCAAGCATAAATTAGTTTTGAAGGATTGGTCCGTTTTGGGTATTGGTTACTTTCATTGTTAATCCTAGGAGTAATATTAAATTTAGAAATCTCTTTGAAACCCTCACTCCTTTTCTATTTCTTTGATTATTGGGTTAAATCTAGGATTGGAGTATTACCAGTTTGTTAAATCTAACAAAATCGATTCAGTAGTTTGCTTGTAGTAAGGTCCCATTGTGATTACCAGCAATTTCACATTTATCACTGAGTTCTTTATGCATTGTCAAGACCTGACATAGAGACCTTGGGGTTATCTCTTGAGGCTTGTTGATAGAGATTTACCTTTTAAGAGATAGGATATTGCATCTTGTATGTGTTGTTGTTGTTGTGCAGAAAACAACGATCAACAGTGTTGGTGCTAGAAGGAGGGCCTGAATCAGCAAGCTAGATTGATTTTCGAACGCCATCTCTCCTGAGAGATTCAGAAGAAGAACAAGATTTTCTCTAGGAGAGCAAGAATTTCAAGATTTACCAGACCCTACTAGGTCAAGAAGGACCAACAGAAGGGGAGAATCATCATCATCCCATCCACCCCCCTCCTTTCCATCATCCCCATCTTCATCAAGTTCATCTGAGTCTGAGGCCATTCCCATTCCACAACCTCAGCTAGTCATAAATCAGCCATTTCCACCCCCACCTCCACCAATGGATTTTCTAGCAACCAACCCATCTCCACTGAGCTTTGCTGTCTACAATGTTATGCCAAAAAGCCCTGAACACTTCTATTCAAAGTTCCATATCAATGATCCCAATAGAACCGCTGAAGAGCACATTAGAATCTTTCAGACCTACCTTAAAGATAGAGGAATAAACCATGAGGATGTAGCATGTAGTTTATTTCCTTATTCACTAGGGGAAGATGTGTTTTATTGGTATAACCACTTACCTACCGGGTCTATCCAGCATTGGACTGAGCTAGAAGCTATTTTTTGGCAAAAATTTTGAATACCCATTAGTTCCAATGAGCTCTACTGTCAGTTCACTAATGTGAAGAGAGAGATCAATGAACCTATAGGATCTTTCAACAATAGGTTTCATCATGCTTATACTAGATTACAGGCCCCTTATGTTGTTGATGAACCCACTACCTTAGAAGTCTATTATGAGGGACTTGATAGTTTGACAGCCACCTTTATGAAATGGAGTAATAACCCCCTGAGAGTCTATTGGATGCATATGCAGAAGCTGTTAAGGTTAGCACAAATCTAAGACAACATCTGTCTGGGCCTTTACCCTCATTAGGACCCGTTGCTCACCTTGGACAAGTTCCAGCTCTCAACCAGGCTTTCGCTAACCATACTCCAATTATAAATCTCGTGCCTTAGTTGCCTCTAGTCCCTTACCCAGGACCTCCTGTAGGACAAGTTTCATCCACAATTAGTTATCCTCAGCAAACGGTGAATAAACCTCTACATATCCAGCATCAGGCTAGTTATCCATCATACCTGCAAAATTCTGAAGTCCTGAACCAGTCACTAAATCCCAACAGGATACACTCAAAATAATGTAAGTCAGCCTCCACACAGTAATCCTGACAAGGAAAGACTAGATGAATTGTCAGAATAGATAAAGAAACTGAATATGGAGGTAACCTACTTAAGGAACCAAAACAACCAGTTGCAAGCTACTCAGAGGAGTATGCAGTCCAATCAGAATAGAGAGGATCCACAAGGACCACATTTTGATAGAGGGCAACGTCAGGACAGAGGGTATAACAATAATAGAGGATACAACAATGATAGAGGATATAACCAGGATAGAGGTCACAATGATGATAGGGGATATAATAATGAAAGAATGCAGAATTATGATAAGGGACAATCATCAGGATAGAACTTTGACAGAGGTCAAGGTGGTGGACAAGGTTTTGAGAGAAGACAACAGTCAGGATAGAATAGAACCTGGAACACAGGGCCCAATAATGGAGGAGTCCTCACACCATTGGATCAACTAGCTAGTCGACCTATTAATCAGTTTGCCAGTCAGCCAGCAAATCAAGAGAAGCCTCCTAGTGGTGTATACCTAGCTGAGGCTGTTTTATGAGGGTGGTGTAGGCTCCACAAGACTAGTCAGCATTCTGAGCTGGACTGTCAAGAATTCCAAACGGTAGCTTCAATCTTTCAATATGAAGTGGAAAACAATGCAAGCTGTCAGGAAATAGTTCCTTCTATTCCTTATGATTCGCTAGTGCTGGTGTTAAACCATGCTCCTTTTCCACAAAGTGAGGATAATGTGCCTGAAGCAGAATCTGACCAGTTGAAGGAAGAGGCGGACCAGGTATGCAATGGAGACGAAATGACACAATTGTTTGATGAGAGTCAGATGAATGATAATGGTTCCAGAGATGAGGAAGAAGCTTACATTGAAGAAGTGCGGACCTTCCAAAGACATGTCAAAAGGTATGACTTGAGAGAGTTGCCACACAGGCGCCCACAGGCTGGGGGCCCCTTTACTACTTCCATCCCACCAAATAACTTCAACACACCTCCAGACCCTAATGCTAGCAATAATCCATCACTACCTCAGGTGTCTAAGCAGTATTTATCTCAAGATCTGGTACATGTTGATGTGCCGAAAGGAAGAAATGTTGATGCAAGTAAAGAGAAGATGGTGGAATACCCGAGGGAAACCCCCACCGATTTAAATGAAGAGAAGTTGGCTCTATATGTTGCTGAAGAACTCCGAAAGCTAAAGGTAAACCTATCTGCATTCGAGTTATTAAGAGTTCCATCCATTAGAAATGCAGTCTTAGATTCTTATGTTGCAAATTCTATGTCACAAGATAGATCAATTAGCAAAAATGTCCATAAAGTATCTAGTTCTCAGCCGATAGGAAGAAAAAATCAGTCCCATGATCAAGTCCATATGCCCCCTAAAGATACTAGGAAGGAAAGGGACAAATCTCAAGTTGTTCAAGTAGATACTCCCCTAACTCTATTTCAAGGGAAAACAGATACTCCTTTCTTGATTTCTGTCCGGGTGTTTGGTAAGAATTTACATAATTGTCTGCTGGACTCTGGTGCCTCAACCAATGTTATGCCCCTTGGTGTCTGTAGAGCTATGGGAATTACTCATGCTGAATCACAGAAGAAAGTCACACAATTGGATAGGACTGAAGTCACTGTGGTAGGAGAACTAAACATGATTTAGATGCAGATTGCTTCTAATCCTAGGATTCAACAAGTAATCAATATATAGGTAGCTGACATACCTGATGCTTATGGCCTAATCCTGGGAAGGGACTTCACTAGGGCCTTGAATGGATACGTCTCGACTGATCATTCCCATATGTGGCTTCCTTGGAAAGGAGTGCCAAATTAGATCAGAATTGAAAGAGAACCCAGGATGAAATACATGATCACAAAATATCAAAAGACCTCAACAGAAATCCTGGTGTCAAAAGTAAGTATGGGAAACTATATGCTTGCGACTCCTCTTGAGGAACCAAATGTAGAGGAGGTTCTTATGTTCCACACAGACTTTGTTGACCTTACGACAGGGCCTGGTGATGTTGAAGCCCTAGTGGAACCAGTCAAAGACAATGGTGAACCAGCCGAAAGTGATGACGGTCCAGAAGATAATCAGTTGGCTTTATTGGACAGTTTTCAAGAGTTCATTCAAAAATGTATTGAAGATCAGATTCAGTTAGGAAGAAGAATGAGCTTTGGAGAGTTACTTTGTCCAATTGGTGCAGGGTACATAATGCTTCGCATTCAGAATTGGATTGCTGCTTATGCTAGGCTGCAGTGGAACAAATATAGAAACAGACCAACCCCACTCTTGCAATCAAAATCGACAATATGAATGTCACAGAAAACCATGAAGGAGAAAAAGTGATGCCTTTTGAAAAGCCATCCAGCAGTAATAGTGCAAGTAATGCAGCGAAAGACTCTGCAGTTGTTGGATGCTGGACTTTGAGATTTGATGGGTCCAAATCAAAGTAAGGGGCTTGAGCAGGCTTTGAGCTGATTAGCCCAAGAGGTAAGACATTCTTTGCTGCTCATAGGCTCCAATTTCACTGTACAAATAATGTAGCCAAATATGAATCCCTGGTGCATGGGTTGTTAATGGCCTTGAAGAAGAAGGTTAAGATCTTGCAAGTGTATGGAGATTCTGAATTAGTAGTTAAGTAAGTTAGGAAACAATATTCTTGTCATGATAGGAGGATGACTAACTATAGACACAGAGTATGGGACCTCGTTGAAGGATTTGACGCCTTCAACATTCAACTGATTCTACGAAATAAAAATCAGACAGCTGATTCCTTGGCCCAGACAGCCAGTACCTTGCAGCCTCTATCTCTTTCAGGATTAAAGAAATTCACTGTGGAGCTGACTCTAGTACCCTCAGTACCTAACAATGTCACCAACTTCCAGGTATTTGAAGATGATAAGCATATCTTAGATTTCATTACTAGTACAGATGTCTTTGCTTTTCACATCATCGATGAAACTGAGCTCCAAGAAGCAGAGATGGACCTCGAGGGGGTAATCAACCTGAAGACCAACACCATTCCCAGAGGAATGGTGTAGCTAGAGAGGAATTTTGATCTGGATAAGATTACAGATCAAGAATAGGACAACAGGAAAGAGTCCATTAGTGGGCAATGTGATAAGTATAATGTAGGATCCTAGGAGGATGTAAAAAATGTTCTTATTGGAAAAGTGTGCACCCCAGAAGAAAGATGGGGAATCATTGATGCATTACACAAATATCCGGATGTGATATCCTGGAGTTATGAGGACTTGAAGACTTATGATACATCATTCATAACCCATACTATCCCTCTCAATCCAGGGGTGAAACCTTTCAGACAGAGGCAGAGGCCTATTAATGCTTTACTAGAACCCATAATACAAAAGGAAGTGTAGAAGCTGTTGTCTGCGAGGATAATATTTCTAGTCAGACACTCTACTTGGGTTGCAAACCTGGTTCTTGTACGAAAGAAAAATGGCGAAATCAGACTCTGTGTAGATTTCAGGAACCTAAACAGGGCATCATAAAAGGATAATTATTCGGTACCCTCACTGGATGAAGTACTCTAGATTGTTAATGGATCTCAGATGATTTCCTTCTTGGATGGATATTCAGGGTACAACCAAGTCATGGTGCAATATGAGGATAGACATAAGACTGCTTTTACCACTAAGAGGGGCACTTTTGCTTATAGAAGAATGTCTTTTGGCTTGATTAATGCTGGAGATATGTTCCAGAGAGAAATGGACATACCCTTCAAAGACATAATTGGGAAGTGCATAATCATTTACATGGATGACCTTACTGTCTTCTCCAAGAACAGAGGTGACCATATCTCAGACTTGTGCAAAGTTTTTCAAAAATGTAAAGAATTTGGGATATCCCTCAACCCAAAGAAATGCATCTTTGGGGTTACAGAAGGTAAGTTATTAGGGCATATTATCTCTGAGAAGGGGATTGCAGTTGATCCATAATGTATAGAGGCTATTATCAAGATTCCACCACCTACTAGAAAAAGGAAATGAAGTCATTCTTCAGAAAAATCAATTTTGTCAGGAAGTTCATCACTGGATTCGTAGAAATAGTTAAGCCACTGAACACGATGTTGAAGCAGGATGCCAAGGTGGAGTGGAATTCAAAAGCGAAGGAAGCATTTGTTGAAATAAAGAGAGCTATTGTTGAAGCTCCAGTTTTCGTAAGTCCTAATTATGCCAAACCATTCTACATATATTCTTTTACTTCTGACCACTCCTGTGCTGCTATATTAACTCAGAAATCTGACCAAGGAAATGAACACCCCATAGCATTTATGAGTGCACCATTGAAGGATGCATAACTGAAATACCCAAATGTGGAGAAGCAGACTTATGCCTTAGTTAGGGCAGTCAAAAAATTCAAACATTATATCCTCAGGAACAAGATCTTTGCTATAGTTCCCAATCTTGCAGTCAAGCTGCTATTGATACAGAATGAACTGGGAGAACGAAGATCCAAGTCGGTAACTATGCTACAAGAATATGATATGGAGATTCAGCCCATGAAGCTGGTAAGAGGGCAGAGGCTCACAAAGACAATGGCAGAAACCGGCCCTGATCTTACAGCCCAGGCTTATACTTTAGAGGATGTCTCTCCTGGTGAGTGGTATGATGATGTTGTCCATTATCTCCTAACTCAGAGATGCCCTGACCATCTTAATTCAATAAAAAGAAGGGAATTGCGCTTAAAGAGTGACAGTTTCATGCTGAAAGGGGCTGTTTTTATATAAGAAAAATCATGAAGGTGTGTACTTAAGGTGCCTAGGAAAGGCAGAATCGACAAGAGTGATGTTAGAATTCCATGGCAGATACGGTACAGGACATGGGTCAGCACCTTCTATAGCAAACCATATTCTCAGAGCTGGTTACTACTGGCCTACATTGTTCAAGGACACCCACAGTCACGTCAGAACATGCCATGTGTGCCAAATTGCTACTACCAGAGAGAAGTATGCCGCTCTCCCACTTCAGCTAGTTTTTAAGGTAAAACCTTTTGCGCAATGGGGAATGGACTTCATTGGCCCCATCAATCCACCTTCCTCTGCTAGTCACAGGTATATTCTCACCATTACTGATTACTTTACATGATGGACAGAAGCTCTTGCATAAAAACAGTGTACTTCTGAGGTAGTAATTAATTTCCTTGAATCTGGTATTCTTAATCATTTTGGATGCCCTATGTCCTTAGTATGTGATAATGGTCCTGCATTTTCATTGTTAAAGTTTTCTAATTGGGCTTTTGACTATGGGATCATTATAAAATTTGCATCTAATTACTACCCCCAGGGCAATGGGTTAGCTGAGTCATCCAACAAAAATCTCCTGACTGTTATCCGTAAATTGTTGGAATGTAATCCGAAGGATTGGCATACCCAACTCAGATTCACTCTTTGGGCAGATCGCACCCGACATAAAGCTTCCATAGGAATGTCACCCTACCATCTGGTTTATGGATTAGAACCTATGTTTCCTATACAATTGAAAATCCCTACCCTTCAGTTTATTAATGAATATTATGATGAGGGAGATAGACGTGAGGAAAGACTTGCCGAACTATTGCACCTTGAAGAAAAGAGAGACAAAGCCCTAGACAACTTTTCTAAGCATCAAGGGGTTGTCAAGAGATGGTTTGATAAGAGAGCCAAGGTTAAAGCATTTAGGATCTCTGACTTGGTTCTTTCCTGGGATAAAGCCCATGACCGTAAGGAAGAGCATGAAAAATTTGATAAACTCTGGCTTGGACCTTACCAAATCTCAGAAATCCTGGGAGATAATGCCTTCTGTTTGAAAACTCTCACTGGAGAGGATATCCCGCTGCCTGTCAACAGGCAATATTTGAAGCATTATTTCCAGTCTTGAGTTGTTTCCAGCTCTTGTCTTGTATATAGTTAGATTAGGGTTTCCCTTTCTGCTTTGCTTTTGTTTGTTTTGGTAAGTGTAGGTTTCCTTTTTGTTTGTTTGTTTTTGTGTTGCTTTTGCTTTGGGGGTTTTCCTCTATTTTCACCCGGATGTGTTGCTCCTGCATGGAAAATCTGTCTTCTTTGGAATTGTTCTAAGTATCTCGTTGGTAAACTTTAGTCTTGCATCTGGAAAGGATGGTTGAAATCTTTGTTGTTGCCAATAGTTTAATGCTTGATTTATAGAAGATTGAGTCACTGGTGTGGATTCGAATTTGAAGTACTCTAAAAATCTTATATCCATCATATATCTTAAAGAATCTTGTTGTCACTATAGGAATTCTTGTGAAGTCTCATCAAGTGAAAGATCCTATTTCTGCTTCAGTGCCACTCTGGTTCTCATCCCTAAGTGTGCACTTCATTGTTCACAAGTTGAAATGAAAGAGACAAAAAAAATGAAATATTGAATATCGAAAGAATAAATTCAACTTATCAGGGGTACCCGAATATCTCTACCGGGGCTATGGACGCCTGGCTGGCAGTAGAGCTATCTTCAGGAGAATCGCAACGATAACCTCACCGGGGCTATGGATGTCTGACTGGTAGCGAGGCTTTATCCAGGTTGCTTTTGAAGTTAGAATCCTTACGTAGCCTGACTTGACTGAACTTGGTTGCTGTAGTGACTTAAGGAGGGAATGAACTCATGTGCACACACTTGGATTTTCGGTTTATGGGGGATTTGATCTATCCTTTGGTCCTAATCCTTTATGTCTTGCATTGTGACTTGTTTGTTTGATGGTGAGATTGAAACCAGAGATTCTGGGTTCTTGATTCCTGTTCGTCATTAAATTCTCTAGAGCATTTTCCCAGCGGAAGTCGCCATTTGTTGTGCAATTTTTCGCGCACACGCCCCGCTGAAAGCAGGGACCCTCTTTCTCTTCGGTTTTGGTGTTTTGGCCCTTTCATTTGAGGTGTTGTCTTACTTTAGGCAAATGCTTAAATGTTTATTTTTATTGCTTAAGTGTTACCCAATGCTTTCCATTGAAAATCTTAAGTTTTGGATGAATTTTGGGCTTTTGCCTTGATTCGGGATTTTACGCCCTAGTCGGATTTTCCCGGATTCCTACTTGGGTTCCGGTTGGATCTTGTTGCTTGGGAATTTTGGTTCTTCGCAGATTTTTGCGAGGACCGGATTTTCCCGGATTCCACCCTAGTGTTGTTTTCCTGAGTTTCATGTCTATCTTGTTGGTTGCATTAATGGTTTCGTACGTGCTTTGAAGGCCTGATTTTACTCGATTTCTAAGATCTTTTGTGCCACTGCGCTCATTGTTTGCCTTGATTTGAGTTGAGCTACATCCTTAGTGTTTGTTATTGAGACTTTTGGCTTTGATTGACTTCGTTTTGGACCGTTCGAGCTTGGACTGTTTCATTTGGTGGTGGTTTCTTGTGCATCCTCACCTGTGTTTGTTATGGGCACCCTTGGGCTTCACGTTTGCTGCCTCTAAATTCATTTCCGCTTTATAATGGTATGTGCCTGATTGCTCTGCTTTGATTTGATTTATGAATGGCACGTTGATATAGTAGGGGCTTGTGGGATTCAGCTTCTTGTGTGTTTATCTATTTTGTGCTAGGGGGGTTGTTTGGTGTTGCTTCCTTGTCTCCTAGGCAAGTGTTGAGTTCACATGTCCATCTACATTCTAATGAGTCTTGCCTGAGAGTAATTCATGAACCCTAGCGGTGACTTAACAGTTGGAACAACTGAGTTCTGAAATTGCTCATGCACTTTGGCGGATGGTGAGGTTTGAAACCTAGGGCAAGGCCATGTCCAGTTATTTCATCTTAAAACGGGCCCGGGATACAAAGAAATTCATGAAAGGGCCCATCCCTAGCTTGCCATGGTTTAGTCTTATCGAAATCCATAGCTGGTTCAATGTCTGGGTGGGATCATGGCTTACCGTCGCAATTCGGGACTCTCCATCTCTTCCAGATTCCCTTTCGATGTGACCGTTCTGGCTCGCTGAGATGTCATGTCGACTACCTTGAGGTTTTTCGAAGCAGTCTTCATTTGTTCTGTCGGGTCGCTGTGACATCATCATTTTATACTAATAGAATCTTGCATGCCCATCAGTCGGCGAAACCTTGGCTTTCGTCGAGACCTCACCCCACGAAGAAATCTTTTACCGACATGTTTTTTCACCTTCACTTTCAGCAGGACTAGTCGTGGTCGCCAAGAAGTCTCAGCGGGATCTATGAGCTCTACCGATCTTCACTTTTAGCTAGGACATCCATCCTTCGGTGAGACCTCCCACCGAGCATGTTCGCTTTCCCCACGCTACTTTCCTTTTGGCGTGACATCTATTTTTTGTTGGGACTTCTCCGCAAGGTTCTAGCTCCTACCGATGCTTTCCCTTCTCCGTGACTATCGCAGTTCGTTAGGAATTTATAGCGAGCTCCCCACTTTCACCGAGTCCTTCGCTTCGGCGAGACTCCTAACACTCGCCGGGACGTTGTAGCGAGGCCTTTTGTTTTTGGCGAGCCCGAACCTTTTCGTTGAGACCTCTCACCGAATGTAAACCTGACCCTAGTCGGTGGAACATTTCCTTTTCGTTGGGACCTCCCACCGAAAGCTTGAAGTCATACCGAGGTGTTTGCTTGGGCACGCCGGTCGGTGAGACATGTAACCTTCGCTGAGACCTTACCTCGACCACCCCTGGCTCATTCTGATTTGAATGCTATGTCCCCCCTTCACCGGGACCCCACACCAAGGCCATCGTGTCTTGGCAAGACCCCTTTTCTGATAGGCCTTTCGGCGTGACATCCGTCTTTCGCTAGGACTTCTCCATGAGATCTCAGCTCATGTCGAAGCCTTCACTTCGGATTCTCCTTTGGTTCAGAACTTTGTGCTACCCGCAGATATCCGCTAGGTCTAGATTTCTCTGAAATCCACTGTCTCCCGGATTTCCCGAATCCCCATTTGGCTTGTTCTCCGCGGAAATCCGTCCCTCACGGATTTCCCTAAAATTTGATGAAATGCAAAAGAATGTTGAATAACATGACATGTTGGTGATTTTCTGTGCATTTGTTGGTTTATTCATGCTATATTTGGATCTCTCACGTGGTCTACTGGTGAAAAATGATCAAATTTAAGGGTTAAGTAGGTGTTTCTTGGTTACTCCATTGGAATCTGAGCATACTGGAATTTTCTGAAATTCCTCTCTGGCCCAGATTCTGCCAGTGGCCTTGAAACCCAAAATTTGTTGTAGACATTTTATAGGAATTTTAACAACACCTCGATTGTATGGGATGTATTCTAACGATGTTTTGATGAATTAACCTTGCTTCCCTATGATTTTTATTATGTTGTCTTGTCGAATGCAGGCTGAATCAAGCAAGGCGGCAGCTGGTTCCTCGTTTTCTGATGCAGAGAGGATCAAGTTGGACATTAACAGCAAGGTCCCAGAGAGTAAGATCACTTATGTCTAGTCAGAAGTTACTGATACAAACGTTGGCCTCTGGGACTATGAAGAATTAAAGCAAGAACGTCAGCTGAGGATCCTCCTTTGGTGACTAGGAGAATGAAAGAGTCAGGCCTGTCCCATGTGGCTGGTTTCCCTTCAACGATGTAGTGCTATGAGTTGGTCCTTGAGTGTGCCAGGCACTATGATTAGGACACACAGAGGATAATTGGTCCTCAAGGAAGGGTTATTGCAAATCTCAACCCGGTCTCCATTGCTCAAACCTTTGCTATGCCAGACAGATCTCATGTAGTGGGATTCACCATTGAGGCAGCTCAGGAGTTCTATGACAACCAGATTGTAAAGTCTCAGCAACTAATCAACTCCTGGCTGGAAAAGCCCAAGTCACACTACTCCAAACTGCCCAAGTAGCTGTTCAGAGCAAAATTCAAGAAGGAATACTATGATGCCATCACATTTCTTAGCAGGGTGGTTGGATTGAGGAATACACCTGGGACGGATTGGTGAGCGAAGGGATTCTTCCTTCTTCTAGAGCTCTCGAGCCATGGGAATGGTTTGAAATGTTGCAAATCAGGCAGAAGGTGTTGAGGAAAATTTACAAACAGAGAAAACATATTGATGACACCCTGGCTGGCATCTATGATGGCTCTATTACCTTTTTTGAAATCATGACGGGTAGAAGGAAGATCACACCCAAGTACTTGAGCCTGGAACAGTTGAGAGAATGGTGGCATGATGTGTATGCACCACTTGATGATGGTTCTATTTCCGAGCACCAACTAGATGATGCGGCCACCTACCTCACAGTTATGGATAAGCATGTGACATAAAAGGCAGAGTGGGATAGGTTGGTCAAACACTCAAGGGAGGAGATTTCGTCCATTGAGAGGCGACTTAGGGTTCTTCCAGTACCGCTTGTGGCCGACCTAGATGGAGCGTTCTTGAGGCTACAGGAATAGTCAGATCGTCGCGAGGATAATAGGGAAGAGAGCTGATGATGGGTTGCAGCGCAATTTGTGCTTCCCCATTATCTTCCCGCGCGTCATCCAGGCTGCATCACGGATCCTGGGCCGACCTAGACGGGACGTGCATTTAATATCGGTTTGACCCATTTCGACGACCCTCTTGGCCAGGTGGTTGCGTAGAATTATTGCTGTGAAACCCTTGCCTACCCGACAGATTTTTCAAGAGTTTCTATATATTGGGCATTTTGCCTCTTTGTAAAAGGTTAGATAGTGAGAAAATAGTTAGAAGGTTAAAGAATAGAGCCAATTAGAAGTAGATTAAAATTAGCATGTAGTTGCCCTCAAGCAAACATTGCAACAGAAAGCCAGGATTGTTGATACAGTGGATAATTCGAATATAAGTAATGTCATTGTGATTTGGTGCCATACTGGTATTCTCTTGTCTTGCATGGTTCTTTTTTTCCATCTTTAAAATGTCTTTGAGGAGGTTAGTGTTTAGATTAAATCCGATTCAATGATGTTGGTAGTTTGATACTCGAATGTTGCAGCAATCCTTCAGTCCATACTTTTCGCAACCAACTGATTGTTAGTTGCTTTGCAAAGTTAGCCTAGACTTTATATTCCTTGTGCTTAGTTCAATCGTGAATGTTCATTTTAACTGCAATAGGGTTATTTGAATGCATGTTCATGGTTTGAAAATCTTAAGAGCCTTAGAAGATTGCACTGTTTCTACAAGATTGCAGATTTATCTGGGTCAAGCAGAAATCAGTTTTGAAGGATTGGTCTGTTTTGGGTATTGGTTACTTTCATTGTTAATCCTAGGAGTAATATTAAATTTAGAAATCTCTTTGAAACCCTCACTCCTTTTCTATTTCTTTGATTATTGGGTTAAATCCAGGATTGGAGTATTACTAGTTTGTTAAATTTGACAAAATTGATTCAGTAGTTTGCTTGTAGTAAGGTCCCATTGTGATTACCAACAATTTCACATTTATCATTGAGTTGTTTATGCATTGTCAAGACCTGATATAGAGACCTTGGGGTTATCTCTTGAGGCTTGCTGATAGAGATTTACCTTTTAAGAGAGATAGGATATTGCATCTTGTCTGTGTTGTTGTTGTTGTGCAGAAAACAACGATCAACAAAAACAAGGTCAATACCAGCGCCGAGGATGAGGTTGAGGGCACTCACGGAAAATGGACGACTAAGGGACAATGAGTACTGTAAGTTTGGCACCCCCATTATCTTTAACCTTCAATTTTCATGCCTAGTTTCCAAAGATCTTCTCGTACATTGGCACCCCCATTCTCGTAAAATGGTATAAGATAAGACAGAAAAAATAAAATAGCTTATACATAACATATCCACCTACAATCCCATTCAAGCATTTTAATTAATTCCTTGAATTAAACCTAAAACAAGAATCATACACACCACAACAGTGAGATGAACAAAACAACCCTTGATCATTTTATTCAAAATTTAGATATGCTTGTACAATGGAGAGACATGAGTTTGAATTAATCATATCAATTCAAATGTCAAGACTGTCATAAAACATCAAATCCCCATGAATTCAAAACCTACTACGAATGACTCAAAACCTAAATTGCATTTTCCTAAAACCATTAGACTTTACAATTTTCTTTGCAACTTCATCTAGACTCGACCAAAAATATCTAACTTTCTAACCCGTACTTCTGGCCTTGAAATCCTTCTTATAGAAAAAGGAGGAGCAAACAAGCATCGGGCCAGAAAACACGGTGTCACTAGCCAATTGGACCACCTTGTACTCTTCATCAGTTGGCCAATCAAAATTGATCACCTCATTCACCTTGACACTATAAGGTTTGTACTTAACTTCCACTGATTCGCTTCTCTTTCAAAAGACTCCAAGAATGAGCTGGTGCTAATGATTTTGTCCATACAGCTCACCAACAAATCATAATCTGAGTTACCCTATTTTTCAGGGTTTTGTAGTCCAAACATGATATAAAGTGGCTCTTACACTTTTTGTGATTACTGTAGCTTGTGTAAGAGGCCCCGTGGATACTGTTGTAATTGTAGAATGCATGAATAGGGCGTAGGTTTCAACAAAACATGTATGGGAGATCTATTTTATGAATTTTATCCATGTGCACCTAATGGGTTGTTTCAACACCTAATATAAATGATATACATACACACACACACACACATATATGTATATGTATTTTAAATGTAAATGTAAATGCAATTACCGATGCTCTCCTAGAACAATAAATGCAACATATCATTAAAGAAATCTATATCTATGTATATATAAATGTGTATTTCTAAATGCAAGTGTAAATGCAAAGAGCATATGGTTTTGTAGTGTTATAGATACAACATATCCATAAATTAATGTAATTGAAATTCTAAAGTCTTCAACACATATAATATGAAATCGCATCAAACTATTAAACTACATGAGAAATAAATGAAAACAAGAAATGCATATGTATGTGTATTTGTAAATGTAGGTGTAAAATAAATAAGAATAATGAAAATTATAAAAGAATACAAGGAAAGGTCTCCTCCCTTCTTGGTAGTGATAACCTCCTCCACACACAACCCTTAAAAATTATGAATAGAGGAATATAATCTTTGAAGAACTCAAAGCTGATTCTCTCCTACTTGATGCAATTAGTCATTTTATCCTTACAAACATTTATAGTGATTACTAGAGGCACATAGACCAATTCTTCATAATAGAAGAATTTGATCATACTTTTCCAATGATGGCATTATGAGAAAACCTTAGGTTAAATGAATAATTCCTAGCTAAGTTCTTTAAATCATGTCCAACCGTATAAGAGAAGACCGCTGCTATGTGTACCTGGATACCATGGATAAAGGCTAGTCTTTGGGCTCTTTCATCAATCATCCTATCTTAAAACATACCAAAAATATCCTAGCAATTAGACATAGGAAGATTTAATATGACTTAAAAAAATTTATTGCCAAAGCTGCAAACTTATGATGACTTAACAAGGCCTAGTACACACTCCCTCCCCATTAACCACTTAGACATATGGAAATTAAATGTAAATTTTTTGCTATTTTTAGTCATGTAGGTGTCCAATAAACCACTTGGTGGTGTTTCCTTTCAAGTTTATTTACTTGAATGAAGAGAAAAAGTCCTTTGATTACAATTAGAGAATACATTTGAGGCCTTGGTTGTGTAATTTGTGGACCATAGTCACATTTAACACTTGTTACAAAGTTTGGGAGTTAAACGCTATAGATTTGATTTGTGATGGACACATTTGGACGGTAGTAACAATAGCTTGCAATCTATCAAGACTTGATTACCTTATAACCTGTGAAATTCTAGCCATGAAATGATAGATTAATCATAATGTCACCTTGGGATCACATCACCATGAAAGAACTTCATCCAACATCCTTACGAGTGCAGGTACCACCAAATAGGTATTTGTTAGATCTGTCTTCCTCGAGCGAGGGAAATTCAGGAAGAGAAGAGGAAAGCCAGACATGTAGTATGTCTAAAAGAGGGAGGTCAACTAGAGGTCAAAGATTAGAAGAAAATTATGTAAACGCATGGAATTTTTTCTTGCTGAAGGGGGGTCATGTTCTTATGATGATGAGAGCATATTTATGTCGAGGTTCCCTTTGAGGTACAAACATCTACCGAAACAATGGGTACCCAAAGAACTTCCTCCAATAAACACTGATTTTTGTATCAACGAGAGGATATATCGCATAACACCATCGTCATTACATGGTTTTGGCCTATTTGCATGGATGGCATAAAGGTCCGTTTAATGACAGCATCAACACAAGCATGTTGGACTGCTACGCTTACAAACATTGGATGCAACTCGTTCGATATACACGAAGTATGCGTAGGTATGCACTGTCAGCAAATTATATACAACTAAAAGATAAGGATGAAAATAAAGGAGTGGCTATGTACATTGAGGGAAGGCCAAAAGCATCAGGGAATATTGCAGGTTTTATAAACAGTACACAACCTAGGTCAACAAATAAGCAACTCAATTGCATATTCAAGGCACGCCGAGGAAACCGTAGACTGTGATGTAGCGATAAAAAATCAATAATTGCAGGGGAAGAGTTGCTAATCGATTACAATTTGAATCACTTAGTTACAAACACAATTACTATGGGGGTGGTACATACTATGCACCATTTTACCCAACCTCCAATTAATGACTCCAACATACCATTTTATTCTTCCTCTTTTTTTCGTAAGTCTATTGGTTTCATTTCGGTAATGTTTTTTTATATTTAATTTTGTCACGGGGACATTGATCGCATTCGAGAGCGCTCTAGCCCGTATATACAAAGATCGTATGTATCTTCAGCTTCTACCCAACAATTTTACCTCATTGTAATTGTACAAATTAGATACGAGAAAAATATTTTATTATTATGTTTTTTTCATAAGTTTTTTGGGCTAATTTCGATAATGTTTTTAATATTATTATTGCAGTCGACTAATCGGGGAAAGGCACCAGCAATAGAGGAGAGCATCCATACCGAGGTGCAAATAATATTTTCTCAGATGACATGGCTTATTTAGCAAACCCTTTCGATATGATAAAGAAGCTCATGAAAATATGCAATGAAGAAATGACTTAGTTGATGTTCAAAATGCCTCAAATAGATGAGATAAGAGAGAGGGTTAAAGTATTGATAGAGAGATTACAAAACTTGCAAGTAAGTTGTCATGAGGTCTTTAATTATAACATAAGTTCATTCATGGTTTTATATTTTGTACTCTTTTATGTCATGAACTAAAATATGTGTTGTTTTTACAAGGTTATTTGCCTCCTCATGATGCTCTTGGCCATGATTAGGGTACTGCAAGTGTTGCTCGAGGAGTAAGGGTTGGTACAAGTGTCCATCCCGATCTTCCTATGCATACATCACATGATCTGACCCCATCATCCATGCCTATATTGTCGTTTGAAATGTTGGCAACAAATACCATGCAGGCATTTGTTAACGCACCCTCTGGGAGCGAACACATACTAGAACATGCATCAGGACATGTACCTGGGGATGCAGAGGCCACTAGTACTGGTGATGTTTTAGCAGCATTTCCTAGATCTTCTCGTATTACTAGTATGAGAACATTGCCGGTCACACTT
>VDFB02050875.1:0-57694 GCA_007258455.2 Sequoia sempervirens | reverse complement strand
CTTCAGCTTTATAGCTTTCAAAAAGAAACAAAAAAAAGTGATTGTAATCATATCATGACAACCATATTTTTGATAATATGTAAAAACTGAAAGAATGAATATTATATGTTAATGAATGAATGTGAATATTTTAATTAATGAATTTTATATGTTAATGAATGAATGTTATATGTTATTAATGGATGAATGAATGTTATATGTTTTTGATAAAAGGGTAAAACAGGTTTTACAGGGACTCGAAACCACAACGTTTACATTAAAAAAGAGAGGACAGGACACAAAAGTCCAGCCAAAAAGACCAACTGCCCGAGAAAAGATCAGTAGCAACCACATGAAACAGACCAAAAAGGTCAAACCAAAAGGAACAACAAAATAAACACAAAAACCCCAGCCGTTAACTCAGAGTCTTGAGGACAGACTCTGTATCCGCCTCCAAATTCTGCATATCATTGACTCCCTTTTTAAAAATTTGAATCATCTTCGAAGTAGGGGGGACCTTGCACTTCAGATTGGCTCTGGTTCTTTTGGAAATGCCTGCATCCGTATCCTGGCTTTTGTCCTCAGTTTCCTCCAGATCCACCACCAGAGACCCCTGTTGGGCTTTATCTAGCTTTTTTGTCATCGCGTTAATGATAATGGCATTGTGTCTTGCCATTCGGTTGTTTTGCTCAGCAACTGTTTTGATGGTATTCCTCATATTATCAACCTTGGAGTCTATATTTTTGTTACTGTGACCTTGAACCCCACTATCCACATCTTTCTTTTCAATCTCTGCAATCTTAGCACCCAGCTCTTCAATCTTGCTTTGAAGGGCCCAATTTTTTATTTTCATCTCATTAATTTTGATGAAAGTCCAATCCAAGAGTTTGAAGTGGGACTCAGAGTTGGTTTTGGCAAGGTTCAGAACATATAGAGAGGGCTCCTTACCAATATTAGGACTAGTATTCTCAGGGTTAGGAATAATAGGGGAGTCATCTTTAGCATGTTTATCCGGCAGAGGTTCAGCGCAAAACTTAGTTTTGTTGGCATCAGACTCCTCCGAATTAGAGGGATCTTCGGAATAAGAAACAAGGCTTTTGGCCTGGGGTTTCTTGTCAATAGAACTATTCTTAAGGGAGGGGCTATCAGGCTCAAGCTCAGCACGGGCTTTACCAGAAAGGGGAGTAGGGTTTTTGTTCCCAGAAGGGACAGCGTGCAAGCTAAGGACATTTCTAGCCGGACTAGAGTTAGGCAGATACTCCAAACCACTGGGCTCAGTGTCATCACTCTCAAAATCAGGGATAGTTTCCAGACTAGCGAGGGTAGGCATTTTTTGGAAATGTTCAACAATCAACCATATTAGCCCAGTGTGCAAGATGGGGAATCTTTTAGGTTTTTTCTTATTATCCTCCAAGCTTTTCTTCAAGGAATAGAAAAGATAATAGAGGAAAGAGACCCTAACCTTGTAGCGGAAGTGGTTGAGAAGAGAAAAGTGGTAGCCATAGACTTTGGTGAAGCGCCCGTCCACCGTAATGTACTCCATGATGACCCATAGAACCTTTCTCCAAATGACCTTTATGGTGTCTGCTTCAAAGTAGTTGTTTGCAATTTTAACAAGACTTAGCCTTTCTTTGTCCTTTTTAGGAAATCTGATCACGGGTTCATCAGAAAAAGCCCTGTCCCTGAAGAACTTCTTCCCTTCATTAGATAAGCCCGTAACATCAACGATTAAATTTTCGCTGAGCTCCACATTCCTACCAAACAGGGTCAAGTTTCCATTATTCCAATTTTTAACAAAGAGGTCTGTAGCCTCCTGGTTAGAGCCATGGAGCTTCTCCAGGAAAGGAAACAACCCTCCGCTTTTAACCTTATTCCAAGCCTTGGAATTTTTCATGTGTGTATCATAGCTGTCTAGCTCAATTTGCTTTCTGTCTCCTCCCATTTCAACCGACACAGTGGAGTAGACCCAAGCGAAATATTTACTAAAATTGGCCCCACCAAATCTAAGAGCCCACAAAGCGTGCAGAGCTTTCTTGCAGATTAAGCTGCTGGGCTCATTCCCATGCAATCTAATGATTATGATGTGAAAGATCCAACCTGTCCTCATTAAAGAGAAAACACGTCGCTTTTCCATGTGATTTATCATAATTTAATAGGGCACAGACATTAGAGTTTAGATCACTAATATTAAGCCAGGTGCGCACATCTTTACTCCTAACTCCTTCATTAGCGAAGAAATCTGCAACAACATTGGCTTCTCTATAAGCATGTGATATTTTGACTTTATCAAATTTAGCCAAAGTCAATATGGCATCCTCAACCCATGATTTAATGGTCCACGAGGGGGAGACTTGCCACAGAGCCAATCGATTATATTTTTGGAATCTCCTTCAAGCCACAGATTTTTAATGTTAAGACTTTGGGCTAAATTTATGATGTGAAAAGCTCCAGCAGCCTCCGCTAGATGATTAGTCTGGGAACCAAGAGGAGAGGCCGTCACACCAATGAAATTACCAAAGGAGTCCCTTATGACTCCACCACATCCCGCCACCCCCGGATTACCTTTAGCCACACCGTCAAAGTTAGCTTTGATCCAACCGTTTGGCAGAAAAGACCAGCAAACACCCTCTCTATCCTTCTTGGCTTTCATAGTGGTTCTAGGAAAATCTAGACTTATGTTCCAATCCTTAGCAACAGTAAGGTCATAGAGTGAATGCTCCACTTTCATGGATCTACTATCCTTCTGAACCAAGGCATTGAAATTTTCCTTCAAAAATCTGACAATTTTATCAAAGACAATATCCACAGAGGCTTCTTTGCTTCTATAAATTCTATTGTTGTGTTCTTTCCAAAGGCCCCAAGCAACATGAGGGAAGGATAAATCCCATAGAAGCCTGAGCATAGGATTTCTAGTCGGGGATTTCCATTGAGTGAAGAAGTCTTCAATGGATGAAGGGAAAACCCAAGGGAGGTGCCATAACCTGATAATTTTTTCCCAAATAGAAGTAGCTAATGAGTAATGAAGGAATAAATGACGCACATATTCGGCCTCCATCTTACATAGAAAGCATCTATTAGGAATTTGAAATCCGCGTTTGCACAGCTTATCAATCATGAGCACCTTGTTTTGGAGAAGGATCCAAAAAAAGATATTGATTTTCAGAATCAAGTGTTTGAACCAAGCTTTAGACCAGAAGGGAGGATAGTCCAGAGAAGAAGTAATCCTGGTAAAGACAGATGACACAGAAAAATTGCCAGAGGGTTCATCTATCCAAACCGCACGATCATCCAGCTGCTCAGAACTAAGTCTAACTGCCAGCAGAGAAGACTGGATAGGAGCCAAAGCCTGACTAACACTACACAAGTCCACCCAATTACCATTCTCTTTGTAATCTTTCACATAAGTTCTAAATCGTACCTTACAAATCTTTGCCCATTCACTGAAGGAATTGATTTTTATAATGGGCTCCTTAAAAAGCCATCTGTCCTTAATGAATGAATGAATGTTATATGTTATTAATGGATGAACCAATGAAGGAATTGATTTTTATTAATGGATGAATGAATGAATGTTATATGTTATTAATGGATGAACCAATGATTAATGTTATATGATTGGGTCTGGGGAATTGAGAGTGATGTGAAGGGGGGGGAGGGGCCAAATGAGCTTCCACCGTCACGTGGTTGGCCCTGTTAAGTAGAGAATATTAAACTATTCTCGAAACAAAGAGAAGCTCAATAAGGTAATGCACTTTTCAATATAAGAAATGCATCGTTTGAAGCATCAAACCAATATGCAGTTTGTATGTATGATCAGTCATCAGTCTCTGCAATGGTACATTTCCACGAATATTTAAAAAAAATAAAAAATTGATGCTTCATCGCAATTTCAACGACAACAACCGATGAAAACCACTGACGAATCAACAGAAAAGCTCGACAAAGTTGCTATAGCTACGACGAAGATTCCGTCGTAACTCCCTGCACATTTTGTCACAATTGCGACGATTTTTCGGCGTTGCTACCATGCTACTCCTTGCCCATTTCGTTGCACTTTTGACAAACTTTTGGTGTTCTTCCGACACTACTCCTTACTAATTTCGTCGCAAAGTCGACGAACTCTTGGTGTTGTTTCGACGCTACTACTTTCCTATTTCGTCACACATTCGACGAACGTTTGGTGTTGTTTCGACGCTACTCCTTGCCCATTTCGTCGAAATGGCGACGAACGTCTGTTGTTGTTTGACGCTACTGCTTGCCCATTTCGTCGAACTGGCGATGAACTTCTGGTGTAATTTGTCGATGGATACACAAAGTGTTCGTCGATATTCTGATGAAATCTCAAGGTATTTCATGATGCCATCGACCAACGATTCTTCACCGTTATTTCGATGTTAAATTCATCGTCAGCCTTTCGACAAAAAACACCGACGAAAAGATTTTTGCCATTGCGTCGCTCTTCCGACAAATATTTGTCGAACGACCGACGAACGACCATCGAAAAATGGTGTCAAATTCAATAGTGAGATAAATAACACTCTCATAAAAAAGACCTTGATTTACTTAGGGGTAACCATTAATGCAATGACTAAGGAAACAATGCAGCTATTGTAGTTAATAAACCTTAGACCTACACCCACTTTTCTATAGTTGGTAGATAGGTCAACAATGAAACCTGAGGGCACCATTGAGGACTTGGTCATAGCATTGGATTCATGGTATTGTAGCTAAAGGCTAACCTTGTAGGCTATCCCCTTATTCTAGGAAGACCATGGTTAGCAAGAATTGATGCATTTATAGGCTTTAGGTCTGGAAACATGATTATCTTAAATGGAACTATGACCAAGAAGTTTGTCCTTTATCCACTAGCCCAACCTCATGAAAATTTAGATTAGACCATTTGGCCTACCTTAGATGAGGAAGACCAATGTTCCCTACAGACTCTCACGACTATTGAATGCAACCCCTTGTTGAGAAACCAAGTTGAGGATGATTTAATAGTACACATTATACAGAATAATGTGGTAGGAACCCGCAGCAACCAGACTGTCTGTCATGTCTACAGGATCCTCTGCAGAATATTATACCTTCTAGTTCATCAAAATAAATATCCTAGACATAGTAGGACTTTACCTTTTATCTATACAATCAACATCCAAGAATTTAGAAATCATGCCAAGTAAAATGTTAAATGTTAGTAGTAAATTAATTATTGAACAATAGACTTCCCTAACCACTGTGTTGAAGGGACACACAACAACCTTTGCATGGGATTATCATGACATGAAGGGGATTGATCTAGAACTATACATGCACATAATATACATTAATTATGGTTTTAAACCAATCAAACAACCCCAGAGGAGAATGAACCCTGCACTAAAAGACAATCAAAACTGAATTACAAAAAAAAATTGCTTGATGCAAGTTTCATTTACCCTATTTCTGAAAGTCGATGGGTTTTACCTCTAGCTATTGTCCCAAAGAAAAGATGGAAATGGAGAGTGTGAGTGGATTATAGAGAATTAAATTTAGCCACTAGAAAAGAACACTTTCCACTACCTTTCATTGATCAAGTGCTTGGCTCCCTAGCAAGTAAAAAGTACTCCTTTCTAGATGGATTTGGTGGTTATAATTAGATTAGAATAGCTCCAAATGACTAGAATAAAACCACCTTTACATGCCCTTGGGGCACATATGCTTATTTTGTTCTCCCCTTAGGGATATGTAATGCTCCATCCACTTTCCAAAGAGTAGTGCTTAGTATTTTCTCATATTTTGCACATGACTCCATGAAAATCTACATGGATGATTTCACAACCTATGGAGAAACATATGATGAAGCACTTAATAACCTAGAGAAGGTCTTAAAGAGGTGTAAAGAACACAATCTATCCCTAATTCATGAGAAATATTTCATGATGATGACCCAAGGGATTGTGTTGGGACATTTTGTATCAAGTGAATGGATTCAAGTGGATCCAAATAAGATTGAGATAATCTCCACACTTCTTGTGCCACAAAAACAATGAGATGCCAAGAGTATTCTCAGACATGCTAGCTAATATAGAAGATTTATTTAGGACTTTACCAAAATTGTAGCACCTTTATTTGTTTTACTCACAAAGGATATAGAATTTGAGTGGACCATATAATGCCATTATTTTGAAGCACTTAAGATAGTATTGACCGAAGCACCTGTCTTGAGAGGAAAAAAATGGACTTTGTCTTTCCATATACACACAGATTCTTCTGACTTTGCTATAGGAGCAATAATTGGACATAAGGAAGGTAATACATGGTATGCCATATACTACAGTAGCAAGAACTTACAAGGGGTAGAACTCAACTACACAGTCACAAAAAAAGAGATGTTAGAAGTTTCCTATGCAATTAAAAAAATTAGACATTACATCACAAGGTATCTAGACTTTATCCACATTGATCACACTACAATAAGGTATTTAATGAATAAACCTGTGGTTGGTGAAAGACTTATCAAATGGTTGTTATTACTACCAAAATTTGACATCACCATAGTGGATAAGCCTGGAAAAGAAAATGTGGTGGAATATTTTCTATCTAGATTACCAACTCAATTAGTAGAAGGTGTTGTTGATGATTCTTTTCTAGGTGAGAATTTATTTTCTCTAACTCTGCACACACCTTGGTTTACTAATATTTCCAATTATCTAGCAGTAGGAAAAATACCACCTCATTTCTCCCTAGAGAAAAGAGACAATTGGTACAAAAAAATTTACCCTACTCCTAGGTAGCTAGCTACTTATTTTATATAGGTTTAGATAATATTATGAGGAGATGCATAAGAGAGGATGATGTCTTTGATATCCTTAAATCCTGCCATGATGAACCTTGTGGGGGGCGCTTTGTAGCAAAGAGAACAACACTCAAGATTCTCACCACTGGCTATTATTGGCCAACTCTTCATAAGGATTCAATGAAATATTTAAGGAGCTATGACAAGTGTCAGAGAATGGGTAGGCCAACTAAAACATATGAGATTCCATTGCAACCTCAATTGGCACTAGCACCATTTGATAAATGGGGGCTAGACTTCATTGGCCCAATATCACCAACATTAAATAACAAGGAGTATATCTTAGTTTGCATAGATTATGTAAAAAAGTGGGTTGAAGTCAAAGCATTGCAATTTTCTAGGGATGGAAATGTGGCCAAATTCCTATATGAAGACATATTTACAAGGTATGGAGTGCCAAGAGAAATTGTGATACATCAAGGTTCCCAATTCACATTAGAGTTGATTACCAAGTTGGTCAAGGAATATGAGATAAGGCATAGGAAATCAACACCCTATCACCCTCAAGCCAATTGGAAAGTGGAAGTAAAAAATAAGGAGATTGAAAATATTCTGACCAAAACAGTGCAGATTCACAGGAAAGATTGGGCAGCTAGGTTACCTGAGGTAGTATGGGCCTATAGGACAACTTGGAAGAATATAACAATGTTTACACCATATGAGTTGGTGTATGAAAAAAAAATAGTATTGTCCATTTAATTTGAATACAAAACACTTAGGACAATAGTTGAACTAGATATGGACTTGAAAACAACACAAAAAGAAAGATTACATAATTTGAATGGATTATATGAGATAAGGATGGAAGCTATGTACCACACTGAGATTGTTCAAAAATAGAGAGTCAAAAGGCATGATCACTTTATCAAAAAAAAGGATTTTAGTGTGGGAGATTGGGATTTTCTATATGACTCAAGGTATAAATATTATAAAGAGAAGCTACAAACAATATGGTGAGGACCATATAAAATACAACAAGTTTTCCCAAATGGAGCAGTCAAGTTTGAAATAATTGATGTAGTCAGATTTAACTACTGGTTAATGGCCATAGACTAAAAATTTACAAAAAGCCAGTATAGAAGGATGAATTCCTTATTTCATTGATGAAACAATATGGACCAGACAATGATTCTGATAAAGATATTGAACCAAGTAGTAATCTTGATAAGGACATTGTAATAGAGAACAAAGATTCAACAATAGATACTACAAGTTCTCCAGTTGACTCAACAAACAAACTACACAACTCACCTACTGAGGTCAACCAGGTATAATTTTCTATCACCCTTCACGTGCACACACTACATAGGTGAATCCCAACAATCCTTTTCAAGTACACTCTATGATGTAGTAGGGACCTGTAGCCTCATCAATAAATAGGAGGACAAAATTTGGAGGGACTTGTTGTTGAAGGTACCCACAACACTTGCCTATCAGAAATTTCAAATTTATCTTCCAAATTAATTGCATGCCATCTACATACACTTTATTTTTCCATACATTTAGCCATATAGTGATCATTTCATTACATGCAGCCTACCCCATCATATCCCACATCGCATTAATCAATTTCCACACATTAAGCATATAATTTCATATCCCATATGTCATACATTCTACAGCCTTTCCATTACCACGTGCCAAGCGGTCATTTCATATATCACCAATTGCAATTAAGCAATGGTCAAATCATAATCACACTATGGGCACTCCTAATCAGCTTCACACACACTAAGTTCAGTTCACTCCACTTTAACAGGCACACATACTACTTTACCATGATTATCATAGATTGTAATTATTTTTTGACATATTTACATTTTTAATTTTGCATGCTTTATATTCATTATAATATTTTCACTACATGTAATCAAACCATCAACCTCCAAAAGTATAATTAAATGAGGTCACTTAACAACTTAAGATGGGGGAGAGTACATTTTCTTGGTTTTCAAAATTTTCTTGTGTGAGTATCAAACCAAAATCAAGCCACAAAAACCTTTTTGCAACCCTTTGTCATTTGCGTCATTTGATTTTCCCCATTTACAAGCCATAATTCAAGTCATTTCAAGCTCAGAGAGAAAGAAACAATTGAATTTGAAGAACATAAGTATACAGACATGAGGGATTGGTGTGGTTGAAGTTGTAAGTAGAAATTTTGAGTAGAAACAGAGCAATTTACCATCATGGGTGGAGATATAGTTCAGAGAGAACCATATGCACATTAATAGTTATTGGAGGATACATTGGTTCTACCTATTTTCAAATAAGCAAGATGGTTGCACATTATTTCTTGAAGCTGACAAAATATAGCAAGGATATGATGCAACAATTTATAGAAACACTTCAAAATGATGAAGCCACTATTTGAGGGTTAAAGGTTGATGCTTTAGAAGCTACAATTGTAGAAGTGTCTGACTTTCCAAGAGAAGAAGATGAATTCCCAGTCAGGGAAAATTTTGTAGGGAACATGGAGAGAACCTTGACTCAACATCCCAAGGTACTAAAAGGTTATCATTACCATGGATTTGGGATTTTGTTGTTGCATATGTTGTTAAGAATCTTACATGTGATATTAGGCAGTCTCTATTATATACCATTCATTTCAAGATTTTGAGCCACCTTCACCATAATAGGAAGGTTAATGTTCCCAATTTTCTTTATAACCTATTGAAATGAATGAGTTTTAAATATAAAAGAAAGAGAAACAATAAAACACTGTCACATTTGGTAAAAAGAAATTTAAGGGTTCAACATCCACACGTTTCATGGGAAAGCTTCTTAAATTCTAATCATATTAGTCACATTCTTGAACAACCAGTTGTCCCAAAAAAATTGGAATCACCTGTTGCATCAGTGAGGGAAATTCCCTCTAGTTCACCTACTGCTTCACCTACCCACAGTAAATGAGAACCTGAGGAGAAAAGTATGAAAAATTCACCACTTGTAGCCTCTAAGCAACCTGTAATAGAGGATATCCAAGAAACCTCAACTTCTTCCAAAACACCAAGAATCAGAAAGAGGAAAGGTGGATCTTCCTTTGCACCCACAAAAGTGCAAAAGAAGAAACCCACCTAGCCAAGGAATTCACACCGCTTGAAAAAGAAGGGTTTTTTGAGGGGTTCAATTAAGAAGCAAGAGAAAGTAAATATTATAACAGTGGAAATAGATTCATAATTGAAAGAAATTTTTTTTGGGAATGCTCATACACCAGTTAAAAGGAAACGGTATCTCAACCACCTCTGAATCTGATTCAAAGAATTTTTTTGTTGCTAAAAGGACAAGGAAGAGAACCCCACAAAGCCCTAATAGTGAGGGTTGTAATTATACCATCGGTGATGATGATTAGTTTTTGGAGAAGGATGAAAATTTATTTATAGAAGAGAGGAATGTCAAGAAAGAGTTACAGGAAGCATTGGACAAAATCAAACAATTAGAAGAATTGGTAAGGTCTTATGAATAGAGAGATAATGAAAGAGACTTAAAAATTAAGGAGTTGGAGGAGAAGCTTCACACATGTGGGCATGGGTCTAAACTAGAATTACTTGCACAACTTTCCATAGTGAAGGTAGGAAATATAAAAGTTGTAGTTGAGAGAAGAAGACCCCCTTTCATAAGAACTCCAACTTATCACACTACAATGTCTCTAGGATATTAGTTATGGAAAATAACTCAAGAATTCTCCCAAAAAAGAGAAGAGTGGGAGAAGGAAAAAGAAAGGATGATTTCAGACCATAATAGAGTATTGGAAAACAAGGAAGCTAAATTGAAAAAGATAATAGTTAGAATTGAGGAGATAGCAAACAAGGTTGCACAAATCATCAAATTCAAAACTTCTGCTAGAATTTGCACTTTGTTTTTATAGGAAAAATTCTTGAGTTTCCAATTTAGTCAACTGATCAGTAACTTGCCAATTTCCATGAGCAAGAAATTTGACTTTTTACATATTTTTGTTGATTCTACACCTGATATGCAAGATCAGTTATGTGAATTTTATTTTCATAACTATGTTGTGGTAGATAATACAAAATAGAACCCATTGATATTTGTGGGTGATTTACAGATCAGGGCATTAGCTTCCTACTTCAAAAATGAGACATAAAGGGGTCAAATCATGAAGGATTATATTGAGAGAGAGAAATCAATTGCTCTCCAGGTTAGAAAAGAATCCAAAAACCCTAGTGTAATAATAGAAGAATATACATAAGTTTTGAAGTACAAGGGTGTAGGCAAGAAAATTATGAATTTAAGAATAAATTATTATGACAAGATGAAGAGACTAACTGTAGGTCTTATCCATCATTATTTTCATTCTGTACAAGAAAGATGGGAAAGTTTGACCCCTGAATTGCAGAAAAAGGAACCCCACTTTGTATACAACTTCATAACCATGCTTGAAAGGACCCGCAAGTACATGGACATTGCCAAAGAAAAGGGACTTGAAAGGTACCTCTTACTTTCTCTCCACCTATGCTTCTCTACCCAGTGCCACATTAGACAGGAGAAAAGAATGAAGAACAAGATGAAGCTGAGAATGTCAAATGGGAAAGACTTTCATGCTATGGAGGTTTTTACTTAAAGCAATGAAAAGAAGTAGATATGATAATAGATCTCAAGAAGATGACCTTGTAGTATAACCTTTGGTCTTAACTGATTTTCTTGAGGACAAGAAAATGTCTAGTTGGGGGAATGATGAGGCCAATTATTACCTAGTTTTATGTTGTTTAGTACATACTTTTAGACATTTTTAGATACTTATTTCATACATATTCCTGAACTTTATTATATTTTTATGATCATCATGCAACTTGAACCTGGTTTTAGTATATGGAAATATGATTATGGTATGTTAGTAATTGCATGGTTAAATTGTGTGAATGAGTATGGAATGCACTATATATCTAAGTTTAAATTATGGCTATTAGTATTGTGTATATGTTTAGGTGAACTAACTCTTTGCAGCCAAGAAGCTAGAGCAAGAAAACTGTAGCCCACAACAACTAGGAAGCACAACCCACATCCAAAAGAGTTTCAGACAGTGATGCAAGGGAAGTTCCAAAATAAGAAGGAATGCAAGAGTTGTAGAATTGGAGGTGCTTATTTATCAGGATTATTGTGAGTCACCATGTAATTTAATAAGAATATTGAAGGAGAAGAAACCTTCTATGATTGGGAATACAACATGATTGTTTCCATAGTCCACGTTTCAGTTTTACTGTTGTAGTAGAGTTGCGATCCTAATTAACTTCTTCTACATTTTTAGTTATGTTTTTAGGTATGTATACTTTGCCACACTCTATTTTATAGGAGAGTGGTGATTTGCATCTAGATTTATGTTTTGAGTCCTTGTTTCAATAAGACTCCCCCGCACCTATGTATATATATGGTTTGGTGGTTGAGGAGAATAACAAGCATAACAGATATAGCAAATAGATATGTTTAGATAGTTTTCTTTTGTTACATAAACAATACTCTTGTTTCCAATTATGTTTTTATGAATAAGATATCCCTAAAGATTCTTATCAGATTGTGAAATCTTGAGTTATGCAATGAAGAGGTTTTTAGTTACTATTATGGTTAATTTATTTGAGAAGCTAGATGGGAGTTTATCTTGTGGAGATAGACACTTGAGAAAGGGCCACTCAAGGTAATTGTTTCCCACTTTAATTTTTACACATTTATTTATGTTGTTACAGTAGTTACCTTCATTATTGCATTTGTCTTAATCAAATTCTTCATGTTTTGAATGTGAATGAAAATCATGATTCAGATCTTTTCTTGTATTTCATGTTTTTTTTATCTCAATGCATTATCATTTGGAGTGAGTCAAATTTAGCAACATTAGTTAGTTACAAAGTTTAGTTTTGGTAGTGACCTAGTCACAATCTTTAGTTGTAAGTACTCATAGCAATAGTTCAAAATTCAATTATTTTTACTATTATGCAATTTATGTTTTTCCCACATGTGTAAACACCTATACTAGGATGATATAGGTAGTGTAGAGTCTTTGGATGCACATACAGTACCAACATCATGACAAGATTATGTTAGTCTTGGTTGATAATTAAATGGAGTCTTTACAAGCATTTAGTTGACTATTCAGTTAGGTACCTCCTCTGAATTGTGTGAATATCACCAAGTTTATTGAATATTAGTTGAGCTTTACAATGTTTATCATGATGCCATGTGTATCTCAATATCATAGTTTAGTGGGATATTTTCATAGTTATGTGGATTCATCATTTGATGATGGATGATCTTCTACAGTGGTTGTTGGTGTCATGGAGGGACCCTTGGGTCCTATTTATTAAACATACTGAGAGTTCATTGGTTCATCTTGGGTCTATTAACAAGAGATGGTTATATTCATGTGATTTGAGATGTTGATATCCTAATATCATGGGGGATCATTGGATTTATAGTTGAGGTGTTGGTTATGTTTTGTTAGTTTAATAAGTGATCTTTGCTTAAAATATGGTTTTTATTATGTCATGGTGTGATCTTGATTGTGCATTAGAGTTTTGACATGATATAGGTGTTCTTAGAAGCATGATATGTTCACTTGGAGCATATGATATTATTTTGAGGAGATGTTAGATCATGATGTTATGATTGGGTTTTTTATTATGTTGTTGGATCTTTGATAGTGGTCTTGTTAGTTCTCTTGATCTTGAGTATATCTATCATGTTCTTGGGAAATTCATGAGATTTTTATGTTGTATTTGGAGATTAACATAGATTGATAAATTATAGGTGCTCATGGATACTTGGAGACTTGGGTGAGGCAAGGAGATTTCTTTTTTTTCATAGATCATGTGTTGATATGATTACTCTTTGATGAGGTTTGAGTAGGAAGACCGATGAGCCTACACCTAGGTTTTAGATGAGTTAACATGGACCTACATAGGAGATTGCTCTTGGAGTGACTTATGATGACTTGGTTATCCTGGAAGAGAATTATTATTCCCCACTCTTGGTCTACTCAGTAGATAGTCATCTGAGAGGTATTTTCCATTCTTTTTTATATATGTAATATGATTTATGCTTTATCTTCTCATAGATATGGATATTGAGCTATGATTATATTAGTTCTAGAGGATTCATTTGAGGGATGATTTTCATGTTTATCTCCTTGTGTATATGAGTTCATTTATAATGTCATTCATTGATGAGGAGTTTAGGAGATTTTATTTGGTTGATTTCCTAATTTTGGAATGAATTATTTGGTTCGATCTTCTTTTGGTTTGAGAGGCATACATCTTGGTTATTGGTTATATGTGGATAATTCTTATCTTATGGAAATTAATGAAGGATATTATACTTATCACAACTATAGAATTTAAAGGTGTGTGTAGAAGGACATGCTACATGTTGGAAATTGGATTGCATCAAATGGTTGTCATTAATGGCAGTAGGTTATCATTGATGTCAACACAATATTGAATGAATGAGATAGTTACCAAAAGCTATTTTCTATTGAAGATGATCATTATATTTGGTCTAGTATGATTTGTCTGATGTGTTAATTATTAAGGTCTAGTTTTCTACCGTAAGATAATCTATGTTTATGATATTCAAAGATCTTGGTCGACTCAATGTATATAATATATTATGAAGACTAGTTATGCTTTATGGATTTTAGCCAACTTGGTACAATGCTTAAATCATATACGGTGTTGACCTCATCGATGATGAAGATATGTTTGTATATATAGATGTTTTGAGGAATAAAGGTGTGTAGGTGGAATAAAAAGAGAAAGAAAGAGAAGTGTGTGTGTGTGTGTGTGTGTGTGTGAAGGAGAAGAAAAGTGTAAGAACCTAAATGCTTTATCAGTTGTGATCAGTACAGTTTTATTGAGTGATTACTGTGTACAACAGTACTTCATATTCTGTGCTTCAGTGGAATTGAACCCTGTGCATTGAAGGTGTATTCTATCAATTCAACCTTTTGGTAGTGAGCCTTAACTTTTGTACTCTAGTGGTGAGCCATCTTTTGTATCTTTCAGTTGTAGCCCTGTGTTACTGTATTTATGTGTTGGATTTGAGTTTCTACATTGATGTCTTGATGATTAATCATTTAAGCAATTTCATGTATTAGTTTTGGTGATTGAATTAAAGGTTAAAATCTATGACAGATGATTCACCCTCCTCTCAGTTGTCCTATTCAACAATTGGTATCAAAGATTGGTCCTTTGGAATGATTTTAACAACTCGAAGGAGATCTTGGTAGGTTGAATTAAATAATGAAGGGATCTTACTTGGATGAAGAAGTAAGAATATAGGTTACATAGTCTAAAAGTGAAGATCTAAAAGAAAATTTCAAGCAAGTAGATGAATGTATTCAGAAACTAAGGAAACATATCCAAAAATTCAAGTTGAAGCATAAAGAGGTTAACCAGGAACTAAAAGAAGCAAAGGAGACTTAAGAATCTAAGAATGGAACTTGCAGAAAGAAAAATGATGCAAGAGAATCTGAAATTGGAAATTGAACAAAGCAAGATAGAGGAAGAAAAACTGAAACAAACTATCAATCAGAAGACAAAAAAATGTGATATGCTTGAACAAGAAGTAGTAACCCTAAAGGATGATCTGGAAAAATAAAAAAATCATGAAGAAAGGTTCAAGATAAGCTCTACAATGCTTGATGAGTTGATTTCATCTTAGAAACTCGTGAAGGATAAAGGTGGTCTTGGATTTGAAGAAGGAAAAAGCACTAAACCAGTTTTCAAAAAAATAAATAATCAAAGGAAATTTCAAGGCAATACTCACCATCGAAGAATCAATATCAGAAGTATACCCACTCGACAGCCTAATGCTCAAAGGTACTCATATTTTAATGGATTTTGTTTCTCATGCAATAAATTTGGATATAGAGCAACAAAATGCAGAAGTAGGATGAACCAAAATAAAATAAGTTAGAATGTTGGATTCTTTGCTGAAAAAATGTTATGTGTGCAACAACTTTGGACATAAAGCTACTGAATGTAGAAGTCAAATGATGATGAACAGATTTGATACATAGAAAAGGATTCAATATTTTCAAGGCTACTATTATGCATGCAATATCTTTGGACACAACGCTAATCGGTGCAAGATGAAGATAAAAGCAAATTCATTTGACCTTGGATATGCTAAGTGCTACATTTGTAACAAACTAGGACATATCTTGAAAGTTTGCAGGAGAAAACTGGAAAGAAATATAATCCAAAACAAAAAAACATGCTAGTGAACAAAGTGGATCCTGAAGAAGTGAGGAAAGAAATGACAAAAATCTGGAGAAAGAATGAAGAACCTGAGAACAAGGACAAATCAGATAATCTTGTATCTGCATCCGGTGCATATACCTTTTTCAAGAGTTGAACCCAGTAATGGCTTCAGGGGGAGCAATTACAGAAGAATCTAACAAACCCCTGATATATGAGGTGTCGTATGATGACACAAGGATAAGTAATATGAATCTCTAGTTTGAAAGCATTGAAGAAAATTCTAGCGGAAAAGATGCAAATCAAGAAATTTGCGGAGCCCTTCTTGGCTTATAGTGTTTCTCAAAATTGATCCGACAACATTGGTGGAGGAGGTACTGATAGAGTGAAGATGATGATTTCATAAGCAATAAATTATATTTTTATGATGAAAACCTAAAAGGAGACAAGTTAAATTAGGATGATTGTTTGGTCTCTTTTCATTGAACAAGCTAAGGAGTAAAGTGCAAGCTGAAGAATAAGGTGTTAGGGTTGTTAGTGAATGATAGTATGGAGAATAAGGAAAAATGGATTCAAAGGAAATGGTGGTGTTTGATAAGCACATCAACAAATCACATAAATTATGTAAGTTACAAATCGATGAATTTAACCATGATAAGAATCAAAATATCAAGGGTTCCCTTTCAGTTGAGCAAATACATAAGGTTAAGAATCTAAGGCACAAGGGTTTAGAAATTTGGAGCGAATTTCCATACTTTTTAGATGTGGAAATTGTTTGGATTATTCTAAGCAAAATTCAAGATGATCGGATGATCTTTGACAAACCCTATGAGATCACAAACAAAGCAATTGCAGCAATAACTAGATTATGCAATAATGGACCCGTTCCTGTGAAGAAGTCAGTGAAGAACAAAGAGGTCAAAGCTCTAATTGGGGTAATAGGAGATCAAAGGGCACTTCTGATTTATACTATAATTGACCTTGTAATAAGGTATGTGACAGATGGCATTTCATATAAGATCTATTTCAAAAATAGGGAAGGCTCTACTTCCATAATTGTTGTTTATGTTGTGCATCAAATGGTTGAAAAGAATGAGGATTTTGATTTATCTGAGTTACTAAGGAATCAATTAATGGAGAAAATTACTATGAAAAAGAATGACAATTACCGTTTCCATTTTGGATCTCTAGTTATATGTCTGATGATGTATTTTTTTAAATCGTTACCATTGAAAGAGAATGTTGTGTGGAAGTCAGTTATACCAGTTGGGAAACAAATATATCGTTATCTGGAATGTCTAGTAGAAAAGGAAAAGATCTATAAAGAATACTTTGAAAACAAAATAAATGTTTGGTGCTTTGGCATGGTTCCCAATCTGATTGTAGTATCTGAAGCAGATTTCCCCTCCAATAAGAGAAAAGAAAGAAGAATCATCTCATTCTCTCCTTCGGAAATGAAGAAGCTGAAGACTGAGGAAAGGAAGAAGAAAAGGAAGTGAATATTACCAAAGAAATTGATCTACCATCAACGGATGATGAAGAAGATTTCACTAAAGAGAAGGTATTGAAGATTCTTGAGCAATTTCATGGATTAAAGAATATTGGAGATATTTGGTTGTCTCAGCCATCATATGAACAGGATGAGATCACAAATGCTTTGACTATTCATATAATTCACAATGATATTGATCTAAGAAAATTGACATATGTTTTACTGGAAGTATTGATTGAGCAGATTGAAGAGAGTCTAAAGTCACCATCACCTAGTGAAACTGAAGGAAAATATGAAATTCAATTGGCTATGGAAGAAAGATGTGGAAATGAACAGAAGAGATTGACTGAGAGCATAAATGAGTTGAAAACATGCATCAAGAGTGTAAACAACTTGTATACAGTTATTGTCTCTGATGGCCTATTGCAATTGGAAACTACAGAGAAAAAATTGATACTATTGAGTTTGAGATAGATACTATTGGAAAAGCATATGGTATTCTTAATGACACGGATGGAGTGTAGAAGAAAAGAATCAATTCCTTACAATCTGAACTTGCAGTCATTATGGCACAGAGGGATGGTATTGTGAAGACTTTTTGGAAGGTTAAAGAGATAATTGAGTTGATATTGGAACAACTTTCCGGTCTTCTGGTGGAAGCTTAGAAAAATGAACAGAATATCACTATCCTGGATACACTTCTAGAAACCATTGATCTAATAACAAAGAACAACAGTATTTGTTTAAACATCAGGTTGGTAGTGGAATCTTGGAAGATATTTCTTCGACCGAAGTTGAAAGAAAAGTACAAGGAGATGTTTTAAGGAAAGAAGGATTGAGGTAAAGAACCATTTTTTTATATCATTTTTGAAGTCTAATTTTTGAAGTAAAGGAAAGGTAGATCTTCATTCTTTTCCATTAATGTCAAAGGGGGAGAGAAAGCATGTGAAAAGAATGAAATCATTTTCAAGCCTATCAAAGAGAAGAACTACAGGTTGTTGTTGTTGGCTTTTCACATCTTGTGTTGCCATCAATGACAAAGGGGGATATTGTTGGAAATTGGATTGCATCAAATGGTTGTCATTAATGGCAGTAGGTTGTCATTGTTGTCAACACAGTATTGAATGAATGACATAGTTACTGGAAGCTATTTTCTATTGAAGATGATCATTATATTTGGTCTGGTATGATTGGTCTGGTGTGTTAATTATTAAGGTTCGGTTTTCTACCGTAAGATAAGATATGATTCTGATATTCAAAAATCTTCATTGATTTAGCATATACAATATATTATGAAGACTAGTTATGTTGTATGGATGTTAGCCGACTTGATACAATGCTTAAATCATATATGGTGTCGACCTAATTGATGATCAAGATATGTATGTATATATAGAAGTTGTTTTCAGGAATAAAGGTGTGTAGGTGGAATAAAAAGAGAAAGAAGGAGAAGTGTGTGTGTGTGTGAAGGAGAAGAAAAGTGTAAGAACCTAAATTATTTAGCAGTTGTGATCACTACAAATTTATTGAGCGATTACTGTGTGCAACAGTACTTCATATTCTGAGCTTTAGTGGAGTTGAACCCTGCACATTGAAGGTGTATTCTATCAGTTCAAACTTTTGGCAGTGAGCCTTAACTTTTGTACTCTGGCGGTGAGCCATCTTTTGTATCTCCAGGTTGTAGCCATGTGGATAGTGAGTCCTTATTTCAAGCAGTGAGCCTTTTTGTAATCGGATTTGATATTCTCTACAATGTGAGTTAATCATCACCGTGGTTTTTCCCTTATTGGGTTTTCCACGTAAATCTAGTGTTACTGTGTTTATGTGTTGGATTTGAGTTTCTACATTGATGTCTTGATGATTAATCATTTAATCAATTTCATGTATTAGTTCTAGTGATTGAATTAAAGATTAAAATTTGTGACAACTGATTCACCCCCTTCTCAGTTGTCCTATTCAACACTACATCCTTTAATTTGTAGTTTCTCTCTTTAGTCTTGTTCTTCCTAGATGTTTGTGTTCACATCACATTGAAGTTGAGGCTTGTGTGGAGCTATGGTGATCAATATGTTTATGGCCATATGTTGTTCATTTTTCTTTGGTGACAACATGGAGGCTCCTTGAACTCTTTATGTTTTAAGTGTGGAGAACTTGGGAAAGTTATGAAGACTAATGGTGAGAGTTGTATTGCAATAGGTTTGTTTGCATGTTGTGCATATATTTGTGGATCTCTTTTAGTACTACATGATGTTGATTACACCTTCTATGTGATGTTATTGGTGGATATCTATATGCATTGATGATTTTTTATACTTGGCATTACCCATGTAGTGGGAGTTCCTAGATGGGTATTTACTTCATGGGCATGTTTAATATGAGAGGAGGCGGGCGGGTCCTGTTATGCCTCGCATAACCATCCCATTTTGTTTTGGATCAAAATGGGTCCCCCTTGTTTTTTTTTTGTCCTTGGTGTTTTGTTTGGGTCTTAGGCGTTGTTCTTTTCCTCCTAAGTCCTTGTTTCTTTTTGGTCTGGTGGAAGCGGAATTGGAATGGAAACTAGACCCATAACTTTTGAAGGTTCCAAGTCTGGATTTAGTCCCGGTTCTGGCCCCGCCCTTGTCTCATTGTCCTTTTCGTTGTCTTTTGGTTTGTCTTCCGCTCTTGGTTTTGTTTTCCCTTAAGTTGTTTCTCATTTCCTTGTGTTTTGTTTTTTGCTCTGGCGGAAGTGGAACTAGAATTGGAATTGAACTTGGAACTTTGTCAAAGTTTTGAATTCGGTTTCCTTTCTGATCCTGCTCCCGCTAGCTTGCTTTGTGTTTTTGTCTTCGTTGGTGTCTTAGTTGGGTCCAGTTTTCGTTCTGATCCCGCTTCCTGTCATTTCTTTTGTTTTCCTTTTCTTGGTGTTTTTGTTAGGAGCAGAACCGGAATCAGAACTGAACTTAGGAATTTGTAAAATTCTAGGTCTAGTTTTGGTCTCGATTTTTCCCCCTTTTCCCTTTTGTTGTTTGTCCTTGTCGCGGGACCAGAACCAGGTTCGAAGTTGGAGAAGAGACTTCAATAAAGTTTCTTGTTCTGTTCTGGATCTACATCTGTGTCTGCCCTATCTTTTATTTCCACATTGGTTGATTACTCTTTTACATTTTTGGTTCCTCTCCTGATCAACCGCATTTATTGCATTAATTGCAGCCTCCTCACACGCACAAAATGTTTTTAAAACCTTAATCAAGGTTAACTGGATCATTATCTTTATTGTCTAAGTTGTTTTAGCGAACCGGAGATTGAGTAACTTTGAGAGGAGCATGATTTGATTGTGGAGGCATGTTGTTTAGCAGATTCTTATCGAGTTTCAACCTTTCTTGTTGGCGTTCGTGGTAGGGTCATTTTCCTGTTCTTTTCCCGTTTATTTTTGTCATTCTGCTATCGTTTTTCTTGTTCGTGGTGTTCTTTCACATTCATGAGACTTTTCCTGTGGATCTTCAACTATTACTTTGTTTGTTTATTGTTTTGTTTTGTCCTTCTCCATTTTTTTTTTGCTCTTTATGCTTTTCCTATTTGTTTCTTGTCGTTTATGTTGCCGTTTTCGTGGCGTGTTTGTTCTGTCGTCCCCTACTTTTAACTACGGTTTCATTTTTATGGGGTCTTCTTTGCTTTAGATTCTTCAAAAAAAATTGGCAACCCCCTTGATCCTATTATCCTGTTGATTCAGTGATTTTCATGTCGGGTTCTTGATGCCCTAATTACCTGGGTCGACGAGTCGCGCAAACTAGGGTTTGTGCGACGACCTTTACAATGTCAAGCCCTAAAAGTTTAAATTTGGTCTTTAGTCTATTAAAGGGTGAGGTTAAGCCCCCTTATTTGAAGTTTCCTTGTGATTCGTGACCCAAGTCTTAAGCTCATGTGACTGCATCTTTAAGAAATTGCTTCGTTTGAATGGAAAACTGGCGAAAGCGGACTCGGGAACGAACTTGTCCCATAAGTGTTCGCATGGGAGTTAATTCCCAAAATGATCCCACTTCTGATGACTATTGACTTTGATCTTCACCTTTTCCCTTTGGCGGAAGTAGAACCGGAGTGGGAAATAGACTTGGAACTATCAACTAGTTTTGGGTTCGGTTTTCGTTCTGATCCTGCTTCCGGTCCTGATCCCACCTGTGTTAAATGGTTTCTTGTTCCTGATTCTTCTTTGACTCACTTTTGGTGAATATAAAATTTGACTAAGTATGAAGAGTTATCCTGAGGGAATAGAAAATGGTATGAGAGGTAATGTATGATTTAATGGTTTTCATGCCTTTGTTCATCTAATCTAGGGTTGTATTGTAGAAATAGACGATGTCAAGAGCATTGGAGGAGGCTTCTCAAAGAAGTCAACCCGTAGAGAGTTCAAGATAGGCAACCAAGCCTAAAAAGATAAAAGTGGAGTAGCTCCCCTACACCTTGAGGTACAAGCACCAAAGTCCTACTATTATAGCTAGCAAGGTGGATTCAGATTGGGAAAACATCACAGATACAAACTTGGGCCCATTCAATTATGAGGAGTTGCTTGAAGAAACATTTAGTGAAGATATAACAGGGAGAACTGGGAGAATTGTTCAATATGAGTTGGCACACATTACCCTCTTTCCTCTATCAGTCCAATGCCCAGAACTAATACTTACTATAGTTGGGGCTTATAATCCTTCGACTAGACAATGTGTGGACTTGCAAGGGAATATCATCATTGATCTTACACCACAGATGATAAGGTTCATGTTTAATTCACCTACACCACAAAACCCCAGGAAACTCAATGAGGTAGAAGCACTACAGCTATATAGCAACAAAAAGGAGGCCAACAGAACTCACATGAACAAACACTAGATGAGAGTGGAAAAGAAATGGCTTGGAAAGCTTCTTGATCAACCTAAGAGATCAGATTTCGGTAAAGAGATTGGTGATATAATCATTATGCTTTCCAGAGTGTTTGGGAAAAGAGATTATTCATAGTTAAAGGAATGGATGTTTCCATTCATTCAAAATATTGTAGATGGCAAGCAACAATTTGATTGGCCAATGATTTTATCAGAATGCCTACACAACCAGATGCTTAGAGTGAGGGAGACAAAGAGATTCTTCATGACTTCCTATGTGATATATGAAACTACAAGAAGAGGTATCTTTCCTGGTTTAAATGCAGCTGGGGTATTGGGAGAAGCCCCTAGATAGAAGAAGGTGTGGGATCACTATGATTAGTTGACTTTGCAAACTTCTGATTTGCACTATAGAAGAGTTAATGATACATTCTTGTATGTCATCATTAATCAGCTAACAGGGGATGTAGGGTATAGACTGAGCAAGGATGCCATGGCATTTATTGTAGAATGGGGACATTGGTACATCCAATACCCCAAGTTCACCTACTTTAGGCTAGCTGGTTTTGATGGTCATCCTCATTTATTGCCCAAATGTTGCAATAACAGGATTGTTCTGATGGAGTTCATCTATCAAGCCATAGTAGTCAATCTCAAATTTGCTAACAAGCATAAGATTGGTTGCCACAAATTTTCCATAAAGTTAACATAATACAGTTGTGCACATAATGTGGCTACCAAGGCAAGTTGTGATGAGTTGATTTATTTGAAATTAGGTTTGTATACAGCTAGGAAGCATTATGATCCCAAGCACAAGATGCAAGGTTTGCTCCCTATAGTTTTTGATAAGCATTTCAATTTGTTGGAGGACTTTTGGATATACCTACAGGATGAGTATGATTTAAGAAGGAGGAATTATGAAAGATTACCTATCCCACTCATGATTGAGTATGGAGTGAAGGAGGATATTCCTGACACATTGTCAGATGATGGTATAACCTTGGATCCCCAGTATGAAGTTGATAACATAGGTACTAAAGACTTGGATCTAGTGGATTGGGATGCAGAGGAGTCCATTGACATCAAAAAAATTACAAGGCCAGTCTTGGATAGAAGTATCCAATGGGTGGTTATGAGGATTAAGGAGCTAGAGGCTCAACCTTCCAAAAAGAGAAAAGTTGCAGGTACCACCCAGTGATATAAAAGAACGAAAAGAAGGACAACTCCTAAGAAGCCATTTGGAGTTTTTCCCTCCCAATTCTGGAGAGGAGTTTGAGCTTACAATTCCTACTCAGGATGTTCCTGAATCACATAGGGAAGAAGCCACAACATAAGCTGGAGGTGAAACTTCAACTCAACCTCCTCTTATATAGCAGCAAATTAAGGAGATTCCCATGGGAACCCTTCATAAGGAGGTTGAATCCTTGAAAGGAAAGGAGCATGAGATTGAAATTCATGATGTTGATACAGATTCTGATGCCACTCAATCTGATAAGGAAACTCATGTGGTTGCATCCCATGAGGAAACTGAGAATGTGGGAATTGGACATGTCCTCACTCTTGAGGAACAATGGAAGTTGTTTGAAGATTCCAAAAGGGAAACAGAGGCCAAAGCACAAGCTGAGGAAAAATCTAGGAAACAAGAAGCTAAGGCTAGAGCTAAAGAAGAGGATTTGGCAAGGAAGTGGAAAGAGAAAGAACACTTGCTACAACAACAAAAAGAGCAAGAATTGAATACCAAAGAGGAGAGAGAGAAATTGGCTATGTTGTAGAAGATCCATGAGCTGGAATAGGAGAAAGTTCAACAAAGATGGGAAACAGAAGCCCTTGAGGCTAAATTTAAGGCTATTGAGGAAGCTCATAGGAGGAAAGAGGAGGAAGAACGCCTACAAAGAGAAAAGGAGGTTGAAGAACTTGCTCAATATGAACAAAAGTCTAAAGAAGCCTGGGATAAAGTTAAAGAGCTTGAGAGACAAAGAGATCAAATGTATGAGGAGAGGAGGCTAGAAGAAGAACATTTGAAAAAAGAGCTAGAAGCTAAAAAGCTGTAAGAGTAAATAGACAAGGAAGAAGCTGAAAGGCTTGCAAAAGAAGTTGCAGAAAGAGAGCAACAACAGGTATAGGAGGTTGATTCTCAACCTTAGACCACCATTTTGCAACCTCTTTCTTCTACCACTGCTACCTCTTCTTCCACACAAGTGGTCACTACTCCTACTACTCCAACATGGCTAAAGCTAGACCTTGAGAGGAAGAAAATAGTCCAACCTCAGTCTTTGAATTGGGATGAAATGATGAAGGAGATAGAGAAAAAGAGGCCCAAGAAAAAGGCCAGGGTCCTCCATTCCACTAAGCTCACAAATGCAGGTGAGATTATAGCTGAATGTGCAATCCCAATGGTGGACAAAGACATACAAGATATGTAAGTGACTGATTACTAGTTGGGCACTATCGATTTGGGGAGACCTACAAGGAATCAACAAATGAACCTTATTGACATTGTGGCATCCTCTACCAAATCTAGGATGATCAAGGACAACCAAAGGAAGGATGAACTTAAAGCCCAATTGGATCAGTTGCATAAATTCTTGAAGGATGTATCCACTCCTATTTCTCAACAAGTTGCTGCTCCAGAGACCCCAATTTTACTAAGCAAGAAAGAAGTTGATGATTTGGTGCAATTGAGAAGTAAAGTTGGGATGCTTGATAGATGGGTTGATCACTCAATCAAGAGGTTGGTGAGGTAATTGCTAATAGTTTTAAAGTCCATGAAGGTGCACTGAAATTAGTAGAAGATATGAACCAACATGTTGAAGTCTTGGAAAAGCAAGACAAAGTGTATAGAGAGCATGTCAAGAAGCTAAAGGACATCAACAAGGTTCCCAAGCCAACTCTCTTGGAGCAATCAATCCTCGATGATGATAATGTAGATTTCATTGAGAAAACATTGATCATAATCAAGTTTAGATCCAAATTCATCTATGCACATAAAAATGAAGTTCAAGAGGTTAGTAAGGACTTGAATGAACAGATTGATAAATTGGAGGCAATGATTGCTATTTTGGTCAATGTAGATATTCTTGTCCAAGAAGGTCTTCCTCTTGATAAATTAAAAGAGAAATGGAATAACATATTTGAGGAGGTGATGCAAAAAGAGGATGATGGTGAAGACTTATTATTAGATAGAATCATGGACATTAAAGATGAGGTGAAAGCTACTAGGAGGGAATTGATTAAGTTGAAATATATGCAAGAGTTTTCCTTAGTAGAGTTGAAAAGAATTAAATTTGAAGATAATTGGGTCGATGGACCTGATGTGGATATTCTTCAACAAGTGTTCTCTAGTTATGATGAATATCTTCTTGAGCAGACTATGCAAGGATGAGCTAGCAATGGAATATTATATCTTGATGGAAAACTTTCTCTTCTCTCCTATTTTGCAGGGTTATGACATGAGTTTAACTGCATATCTCATCTAGCAGTTCTACTTTCCTCTTTTAGGTGCCATATTTTGGACAATAGGGCCGTCAACCATTGATCTAAAAGATCAACCACTTCATGCAATTTTGGTTCCTTGATTAGTGGATCTCAGTTTTTGATTGAGATAAATTTGTTTATGGCTTCCCTATATGTAATTTTGAGCTCCATTTTGTAAAGGTCAGCTGATTGAAGAAGGATTAGCCACTTGATGAGATAGCAGATAGTGTTGTGATAATCTTAGGATTTTATAAGTTTTTAAGCAAGATACTTTGAGAAACTATGTTGTACTTAGATACTTTTATACTTTTAATACAGTTTCATGTTATTGTCAAGTTTGAATCTGAATGATAATGTTAATGAATCATAATCATCCATATGCCAGTGGATGTTGTGAATAAATGTTTTCTATTTGATGCAAATCAATAGGGGAAACTGGATCTGAGATTATTTCATTGAATTGTCTATGAATGGAATTCATTTGTATATTGATCTAATTTTAGCAATGAGTGGGTGATGTGTTTTGATCCATAAGTAAAGCTTTGATGAATGGTTGTGATTGTTGAATTAGCACTATGAATGAATGCAATGGTGTGGGTTATGCTATGGATTGCATCATGTTATGGTTTTGGTTAGTTGAAGAAAACACTCGTTGTTAAGGTACATGTCTAGATGTGAAGAAGTTTATATTCATGTTTTACTGTTCTAAGGCTCTGTTCTATCTTTTTCTATTTATTTATACCCCCCAAACGTAGGTTAATTGATATGATGCAGTTTGTATTCCTCTATGCCAATAGGCCCATTGAATATTATAGTTGAATTAGCCATTGAATGGCATTAGCATAGTTGAGAACCAACTACCAGGACCTTGGAAGATAGATTGCTTTATATTATCTTTCTTTTTTAGGAGGAATAGGATAGAGATATTTTGTTTATTGTTGTTGTGCTATTTTGACCATCAACGGGTCCAAAGACCCTTTGTACCCTCTACCCTTTCCAGTAGGTGTAAGCATATTGTTAGAAAAATATTGTATGGGGCCTATCACCTATTGATGATAAGTCAAACATCACTAGTGGGTTGTCAGGTTGGTGGGCTTAGTCCCCAAGCCCGAACTCTCAGTTGCAAGATAATGCACCTAGTCCCCCATCATTGGGGTTTATAAATAATAAAATAAACCTTTTTAAAATATTTTGAATTTTTCTGCTCAGTTTCGTTGCTCGAGTGCCACCCATGGGATGCCAACCAACCACCTCTATAGGCCTAATTGGATAAATAATTTCTAAGATGCATAAATTTCACCTTGGGTGTCAAATTTTTAACTTCTAACCATTATTGGAAAGCTATTTCTAAGAACTACGATATGGTATTGTTGGTTTTTCCATATTTTCCTTTTTTGACATAGAAATTGTAGTTGGAAGTCAAGTTTTATATTTATACATTGAGAGGTCATAACTTGTGCATATGGAGTTGGATTTTGAACTTATTATATTTGATGGAATTTTTCTAGAGAACTACACAATTGAGCAGCTTTGGAGACATTTTAATGTGATTTATTCACTAGTATCTCCATTTGAGTTTGATATTGGTTTCTTTGACTATGGTACTTTATGAGCTTGTAGAAAATCAAATTTGATGTGCTTTGGTTTTTGTGGCATTGGAAACTTACATGTATATTTATGATTATCCTTATTCAACATGGTTACTATTATATTATTGAATTTGTATGTTGCATTGTGAGATCTACGAGTTGTATGACTTGCATGTGGGTTGTTTGTACCCATAGATACTTCAGTGTGGATGCAAATTCTAATTTGTGGCCTAGTTTGGTAACATGTTCCATTGGTTTTATTGTCATTATGAGGTATAGAGATGGTGTTACTTGATATAGTTGCATTGTGAAACCTATACTTGTTGACTATGTGATGCAAACATGTATGAATTGGTGAGAGTTTGGTGCTTATATATTTGGTGGTAATCATGGTGTCATGGATTTTCCTTATACCTTTGGGAATTTTGCATGACATGATTGTTTATGCAAGTGCATTGTTGGTGGTGTTTGATTGATTCCTAATTGTTTATGTTGGTGCATATTCTTGGTTTGAGGATCATGATTTTACTTTTCCCTTTATGGGCTCCTGGTATTGTATTTGAGTTATTTTTATTGTGGTGGGTCCATGGAGGATCTTTAGTTAGATGTTTATCATGATGCCATGTGTATCTCAATATCACAGTTTAATGAGAGATTTTCATAGTGATGTGGATTCATTATTTGATGATGGATGATCTTCTACAGTGGTTGTTGGTGTCATGGATGGACTCTTGGGTCATATTTGTTATATACAATGAGAGTTCATTGACATCTTGGGTTCTATTGACAAGAGATGGTTATCTTCATGTGATTTTGAGATGTTGACATCCTCGTACCATGGAGGACTCTTGGATTTATTAGTTGATGTGTTGGTTATGTTTTTTTAGTTTGACAAGTGATCCTTGTTTAGAAGATGGTTTTTTTTATGTCATGGTTGTTGGTATGTGGTGACTAATCATGCAAATACTGTACACTCTTTACGTATCCTTGTTGGGGTTCAGGACCGGGTCAGGCCCTAAGCAGGGGTTCGGGGGTTCATCCCCCAAAAAATTTTCCCCATTTTTGCATGTCAAAGGGTCAATAGTTAATTTTTGTTAACCAACAAATGAAAAATGACTTTGTAAAACCCTAATTCTAGAAGCTTTTAAAAAGCTTGTTATAAGCGATTGGGATGTAAGTTGTTGTATGGTATTCATGATACTGTAATTTTTTTTGCACTGGATAATAAAATCATTGGATGATTGAGTTTTTGTGGATGTAGCCCATATTGGGTGAACCACGTTAAAACTTTGTGTTGATCCTTTTTTGTGTTATTCTTCATTGTTATTTCTCAGTTATTTAATTTGCATATAATTGTTAATGTTCATTGCTCTGATCTGCCTGAACCCTAACAATGGTGTTCTCTTGATTATGCATTAGAGTTTTGACATGATATAGTTATTCTTAGAAGCATGATATATTCACTTGGATCATATGATCTTCTTTTGAGGAGATGTTAGATCATGATGTCATGATTGGGTTCTTGATTCTGCAATTAGATCTTTGACAGTGGTCTTGTTAGTTCTCTTGGTCTTGAGTATATCAAGCATGTGCTTGGGAGATGCATGAGATTCTAGTGTTGATTTTGGAGAAAAACATATAATGATCAATTATAGGTACTCATGGATACTTGGAGACTTGGGTGAGACTAGGATATTTCTTATTTTTTAGAGATCATGTGTTGAGATGATTAATCTTTGATGAGGTTTTAGCAAGAAGATCGATGAGCCTACACCTAGGTTGGGCATGAGTTAATATGGACCTACATAGGATATTGTTCTTGGAGTGAGTTATGATGAATTGATTACCTTGGAAGATAATTCTCATTCCCCGCTCTTGGTCTACTCGGCAGATAGTCATCTAAGAGGTATTTCCCATTCTTGTTTACATATGTAATATTCTTTATGCTTTTTCTTGTCATAGATATGGATCTTGAGCTATGATTATACTAGTTATGGAGGATTTATTTGAGGGATGATTGGCATTTTTATCTCCTTGTGCATATGAGTTCATTTATAATTTCATTCATTGACTAGGAGTTTAGGACATTTTATTTGGTTGATTTCCTAATTTGGGAATGGATTATTTGGTTTGATCTTCCTTTGGTTTGAGAGGCATACATTTTGGTTATGGTTATATGTGGATAATTCTTGTCTTTATGGGAATTAATGAGGGAGATTATACTTATCACAACTAGAGAATTTAGAGGTCTTTGTAGGACATGCTACATGCTTTGATTTGCAAGTTCTCTCTTTGGTCTTGTTCTTCCTATATGTTTGTGTTTACTTGACATTGGAGTTGAGTTTTATGTGGAGCTATGGTGATCACTATGTGTGTGGTCATATGTTGTTAATTTTTCTTTTGTGACAACATGTAGGCTCCTTTATCTCTTTAGTTTGTTGAGTGTGGAGAACTTGGGAGAGTTACAGAGACTAGTGGTGAGTTGTATTGTAATATATATTTGTTTGCAGGTTGTGCATATATTTGTGGATCTCCTTTAGTACGAAAAGATGTTGATTACACCTTATATTTGATTTTATTGGTGGATCTTTGGATGTCTTTATGATTTTTTATACTTGACATTACCTATGTAGTGGGAGTTCCTAGATTTGTATGTTCTTCATGGACATGTTTTATACATGGAGCTTGTAATTACATTTTATGGGTTTGATATGTTGATGGAATGCGGTTTACATTTTATGATGAGTATACCTTGGTTTTTAAGTATGGTTAGTTGTATGTGTTAGCAACTAGTTGTGGCTTCTATTTTAGCTATGGTGATTATTTCTTGATAGCTACCAATACATATTTGTTAACATTGGATTTAGTGTTTGTGTTTGGATATCAATTTGAGGCAAGACTTATGCTTAGAACTATGTGATAGTTAGTGTGACATCTCTTTGGATGGTATCGTGTCAAATTTTCTTTTGAAAATATCTCTCATATAATTCCTCTATCTATGGTAGTTTCTTTTGATTTTGGGAAAATAACATGTTTGGATTTTGCAAGATATATTTTTAAACGTTAACAATAAAACATTGTAGGATCTCTTTTTTAAAAGAGTATGATTTTTGTAGATGTTATTATCTATTTTAGTGTAGCTTATTCCTTTGTGTAATCATCTCACTAAAGTGGGGGAAAATATAGTGTCAAAAATTGCATACTGGTGAAATTTCACTCACATAGTGTCATGTCCCCAATTTGACTTGAAATTTGAATTTTGAAAGGGCAGGAAAAAGTGTTTTTGAACACTAGTTTCTATATTTTAATTAAATATAATAATAATAATTTAAATTAATTAATTAATTAAAAAAATAAAAAAATAAAAGAGGTTGACCTTGTTAAGGTTATTTTGGGAGGGCTATAAAAGAAAGTAGAGTGCAAGTCATTTGGCATCCATTCATATCATTTTTTCATTTGGAGGTTCTTCTCTTTGGCTACAACTTTGGTTGGGATTTAATTCCAAGGATGAAAACCCTTGTGAATGTGGTGAGTTGGATGAAACCATCGCTCACCTTGTGGAGAGCTCATGTCGAAGTTCTAATTGCACTTCATTAGAGACAATTGGAGGTTTGGAGCATCATTACATATCTAGATTTGAAGATCAAATTTGGAGAAACATCGTTGTGGCATTTTGTGAGCAGATTGCATTAGGGTTTGAGTAGAAATAAAAATCAAAATTTTAGGGTAGATCCCCATTAGGGATATTTAATTGGTATCAGAGCAGGTGTGTCCTACCAACCCACGGGTCTATTTTGCTCCATGAAAATCTACATTGGATAGGAGTGAAAGGGGACCTTGGAGAAAGAACATGGATTGGAAACCTAAATTCTTACCCAAGGTAGAAAACATAAATCCTATTCAAGAACTATTGCTAAAAATATGAAAGGAACAAGAAAGGTACCTGTCTAAAGCTTCCAAAACTTTGGACCAATATCAAAGTTTGTCAGATCATGCAAAGGATTGTGTTCCCTTTGATGTGTACTTTAAGGCACTTGAGTGCCAATACCCCCAAAAAAGAGGACTTTATGACTACATAAGATGAAAGAGGAAAGAAGAGGAAGATTCAGAAGTTGCTATGAGGAGGTCAAGAAATAAGACCCAAAGAAATCAATTTTGTTGGAGGAAACAAAGTCTGAATCAGAGTCAAAATCACTAGAAGTTTCCACTGAAGAAAGGATAGAAAAGAAAGAGGATAACTTGCTTGTGACTTGCATCCTACAAGCAATCATGGGGAGGAAAAAAATAGTCAATATGTAGCCTTAAAGAAGACATGTTAAGGAGTTCATTTCAGCCTTATGAGGACAAGGACAAAGGAGATTCACCTATTGAAGCTACAAATGAAGAGCACATGAAGATTGAAGAAGATACCACCATGGAAATTTCCAAACCATCCATGTTAGGTCAGCTACATGAAGGTATGGGTTCTTGTGATGTTTCATTAATTGAGACTAGCATTGCTTCATCACCTTTACATCATTTTGGAAAGGAATCAAATTATGGTTTGGGTATCCTTAAGTTGGATGTTTCCCATTCATATGTGAGCAATTCATAAATTTCAATATATAGTGGACAAAGTGAATTGGATAAGATTGATTGAACATTGCAAGATATGGAGGATCACTTGGTGGTTAAGGAGGTTATAGCTGTGCATACTCTTTCTAGACTATCCAATGGGGAAGATCATGATGTAGAAGACTCTACACATTATTTTGATGGAGATCCTTTGATGAAGCATGATGATGACCTAGTTTCCACACATGGATGTAATGAAGAAGAGGCCATGAAGGAAGCTAGTTTGGAGGATGCAGGTTTGTTATTGCTTGAGGAAAAACAATCTCGAGAAGGGAGGATTGTCATGTCCCCAATTTGATTTGAAATTCAAATTTTGCAAGGGTGGGAAAAAGTGTTTTTAAACACTAGTTTCTATATTTTAATTATATATAATAAAATATTTTAAATAAATAAAATAAAATAAAGGAGGTTGACCTTGTTAAGGTTATTTTGGGAAGGCTATAAAATAAAGTAAATTGCAAGTCATTTGGCATCCATTCATATCATTTTTTCATTTGGAGATTCTTCTCTTTGGCTGCAACTTTGGTTGGGCTTTAATTTCAAGGATGAAAACCCTTGTGAATGTGGTGAGTTGGACAAAACCCTAGCTCACCTTGTGGAAAACTCATGAAGAAGTTCTAATTGCACTTCATTGGAGACAATTGGAGGTTTGGAGCATCATTGTATAACCAAATTTGAAGATCAGGTTTAGAGCAACATCATTGTGGCATTTTGTGAGTAGATTGCATTAGGGTTTGAGAAAAAATCAAAAATCAAAATTTTACCCCGGAAGATCCCCATTGGGGATATTTCACATAGCACACCCATCTAGATTTGAAAATTAATGATAAAAATTTATAACAAATACTATTGTTCCTTTAACATAAATCAAATTTATTTTACTTTCTAGTTAGTTCTTTTCAATTTTGCATTAAGTACAATAGTCTATTTTTTGTTATTTAAAATTTAATGTGAAGATTTAGTTATTTATAGTCCCATTTTTTTTAAGTAGAAAGTTTTCACCATTACATATTGGATCTTATCTTTGTGCATTGGCATGATGGAGGATGAGAGGATTCATGTTTGAGGTGGTTGTCACCTTGATTGTTGTTGTAGGTATCTTGATGGAGCACATGGAGCACTTGGATTCCTTGATGGTGCACATGGAGAACTTGGATTCCTTGATGGTACATGTTGACTATAGAGGCAGTTCTCTTGATGTTTGTGTTTACATTTTATTTTTTATGCTATGTATACAACAAGTGGGAGAATATTAAGAAAAGGTGTGTTGTACACCTTGCATAATTTTATAATGTAAATAATATTATTTTTGGTGCACTTAGGGTATCTAAGGATGCATGCATCACATGGGTTAAAAATTCTTGGGGCCACTTTATGTGTTGTATGTAACATTGAGGTAAATATTTAATGTCGGTTTGCACATTGGGAAAATATTTAATATTGGAAAAACTTAGTACTAAAAAGTAAATGAGGGGGGAAATGGTTTTGTAAGCTCATGGTATTAGTCACATGATTTATGTGGTGGTTTTGTGCAAGCTTGTTTCTATAAAATCAAACACATGAGTAGTTGTTTAATGTTGGATAGTTTGGGGTTGGTTTATTTGAGCATCTCTTGTAGCTTGCATATGTGAGGGTTTGAAGCATGGATTGGGATGTGTGGTTACATGATTTTAATTTTCTTGTTTGTGTGGAGTACATGTAGAGAGATTGATGATTCATAGGTATTCTTGGAGACTCTGCAAATGTATTGTAATATTTATTGTTGAATAATACATTGAGGATGGATGCTTTTAAAGACTTGGTTTTTCCCTCTTGAGGGTTTTCCTAAGGTATATATTGTGTCATCATTGATGGTATGTTGTCTATTCTTTTGTATGTGGATTATGTATACTTGTTTGCATGAATTTCTCTCTTTGGGTTATTTGGAAATAGTCCTATATGGCTGCAAATTTTCTTTCATTTGTTGCATACTTACCTTTAATTGCATCTCATAAGTACCAATAGATGTGTTTTTCACTATATTGGATGTGTTACTATTTTTTGAATTATTTCATAACCATCTTCTTCCAAATATGGACCTCCAAATTCCTAGTTCCTTTCAAAAGGAAAACTCTAAATATCATATCTAGTTATATACATGCTTAAGAAATTTTCTAAATTCTTGTCATGTTTTCTTCTTATCTTTGATTTCAAGAATATGAACAGACTAAAAACTATTGTAAAACACAAACTATTTTACCACATATATTTTGATTGCATAAAATCTTTATTATGTGTTTATTCCATATCATACTCGGGTACTTATATCCATACGGGATAGACATTCATCCATCCAGGATGGGAATCTAACCATATAGGTTAGGCATCTACCTAAGTGAGGCAGGAGTTCACCTATCCTTTCGAGATAGGTATCTACACAAACGAGGTAGGCATCTATCGATAAGAGATGGAAATATGCTCTGACCAGAGACTTAGACTCATCAGGACCATCTAAGTCCTAAGTCACTTTCTAAAGACTAGAATCCCCTATTGGGAGTGCACCAAGGTTGTCATCTTTAGGAGTATATATAATAAATAATTAGCTCGAGTCATTCCTTGGAATTTAGCCTAAAGCCTCTAGGAGTCGAGCGAATCCATCTGAGATTCCTTTCAAGCATACAAAGAACTTAATTTATCTTAACCTTTATGATAGAGATTTTAGCCCTTCTCTTAATCAAGAATTCTCTTGAATTATTAAATCTTCTATTATACAATGAATTAACATGATCTTTATTAGACACACCCATACTTTACAACCAAAATATAGCCAAGGACACAACACAACTACAAGTTTTGACCACAACACAAGACTAATTCACATAAGATATTTCCAAAGTAATTATAAGAGAATAGGCCCTAAGGCCATATCTATGCCTCAGGAGCTCATCTCTGATGGCCTTGCCTATGTAATGTGTAGAGGCTTTGTAGTTCGACAATTGGACTTAAATGAGCACATCCATTGATGGTCAATAATCAAATTCAACTTTCTGAGCATATCCATTGATGGTCAATAATCATGTTCAACTTTCTCACAAATAATATTAAATCAATCAAATACTGTGTGAGTGGGTACGCAATTTCTAGGGTCCCATTTCCCCAAATAGATCTTTGTTGGCTACCACCAACTAAGGTGAAATAGGGATGACAAACTAATAAAAAAATACTAGGAAAACACACTACAAGAAGGTGTTACTATTCAGGTTGATTGCAAAGACTTCCAAGTTTACCTATAACCTAAGTTTCTTTCACCTTGCTTTTATAGGCTAAAGATTTATTCCCTTGGCTACTTAACACCTATTTCTTTAGAACTTTACTCTTTTATATGAAGATTCCTTTACTCACTTACCAAAATCTGACTATTGTGTATAATTATAACTAGATCATTTGACCATGATAAATGTATAATCAACAATTCAATAAAGCATAACCTTAAGTACTTAAAGAAATTATTTTTTTCTATGGGAACAATTTACAATTATTCAGAAGCATTCTATTAGAAGTTCAAGTATATTAGAAATACACTCCATACATATTTCAAGGAAGCTTCCCAAGCTATCCTTAATATACAACCCAATTCTCACTAACTTTTAATAACACAACAAGAATTTAAAATCTTTAACTATAAATGATAACACATACTAAATATACACAATAAATGATTGTTAACCAACATGATAACCTACAATAATTGTTTTAATTAAAATAATATCTTTCTTTCGTAAAAAAATGGTTGATCAACAAGAATTAACATTAAGTACTCATCTTTCCACTAAATATGACCTTGTTAGATGCTAAACCACTTGTACCTCACATGATGATTCTTGTTTCCACACCCTAGAAGATATATCCATTGAAGATATTTTTATATCTTTGACACTTGATCTCCTTGCGATCCCTGCCTCAAATTACATGATCATAATTAGTCACAATCATTTGTTTCAATAGACACATAAAAACCAAGGGGAACATGCCGATTTTCCCAACATCTACAAAAAAAATGTCAAGGAAAGATCAACTACATTATTATTCGGAATTCTTTAACAATATCTTATGGTACCTTTGGATCCTTCAAAAATTCTAGTAAATTGACAAGTAGTTTATGTCCTCAGCCAATCTCATCAAAATCAAAGGAAATATACTAATCTTGAATACATTTACTAAAAATATAGAGATAAGGTCAGCTGCATATAATTTTTGTGCTCTCTAGTTTATGGTTTCAAAAAAACAATAAAGAATGGTAAATTGAAGAAGCATCAAGTTGTTGCGTTTAGTGAAGCCGAAATTGGCAAGTTTCTCAAACAAATTCGATAAAGATGTTTTTTGCCTAAATTGACAAGTTTATCTCACAAATAGATTTTTCAATTATTGGAGTGGAAACTGTTTTATAAATAAGCTACTGGTTGAATATGTAATTAATTCAAAATTAATAAAAGAGATTCCCCTGCCTTGAGAGTGGATGTAGGCAATTGTCAAACCACTATAAAATTTGTGTCTCGTGTTTTGTTCTTTAATTTTTCTATTTTCTATTATGTTTCTTTGCTCGTTTTAATATTAACAATTGGTATGAGAGCCCGAAGCTCGGTGCTAAATGAAGCTCGGTGCTGAAAATCAGTGAAGCATTTCTAGAGCTATGGAGAAGTATTGAGCAGAGATGGAAAACGATTGGGTGTTAGATCCTAGAGTTGGATGCTTTTATATTGTGAAGAGACAAGATGAAGTGGGAGATGATGTGGGAGTTATTCATCATATGTTTTTGGATGAATTAAATGATGAGGCTGATTTTATTATTGAAGAATTTCTTGGCAATTTAGATTTGGGAAAGAGTGTTGTTGTGCAAATGGAAACTGAAACAAAACGCCATGTACATTGGTGGGATGGCTGGAAAAATGAGCAGGATTCGGCTGAAGAGACTGTAGAGTTTAATCCAGAGGCAGAAATGGTTTATGAGAATCCATTATTCGAGTCCCAGGCGGATGGTGCCGAAGTTTGCTTCGAGAAGAGCATCAGTGACTGTGAAGGTGTTGTCATGGCGGCGGCCGTCCAGACGGTTGTGAAGAGGAGGAACTAGCAGTCGAGACCCAAGATGGGGCAAGGAGGAATCTGACGGTACAGGAGGTAGCGGGATTGAGCCTTTTGGAGGACGGATTGGATTGTGAAGACATCCTATATGATGCAGGAGCATCCTGGGGTGCCATGCAATCTTGCATCACCAAAAATATTGCTCTTTTAGTTTTTGTTTATTTTCAATAAGGGCTTAGGCATTTGGAGAATAATATTTTAATTTGCAACAATGTAGATTCCCTTGGTGTGAAATTGTAAATGTAAATCGCATGGGAAATAAGTCTTGGTAAAACAGTGAAAGCATCTTGGAGGGGAATATGCCTTTTTGGTGTCCACTTTTGGAGAAGGTCAAAAATTCTTATATGCATGTATATGTGTCATAAAATGTCATAATATGGGCTGCAAAGGAATCTTACATGTTGCTTGCATGTATTTGCATGTTGGCCACAAGCTTTGCATGTTGTTGCATGTCCGAAGTCGTATCTATGAGACCCAGTCTTAGTAAAATGGGCATAACTTTTTCATACGGTAACGAAATTAAGAATTTCAAAATGATTCAGAAAGCTGGAAAGAAAGGCACCAAACCCAGAAATTGTTTGAGGAGTTTCTGACAAATGACAGATCGTTGATAGGAAGAATGTGACGGGTTTTCTTGGTGGTTTTGTGGAGGTTGTTTTGAGAAACCAATGGCGGTTTCTTCTCACACAACTTCTATATATTGATGCTGCTCATTTGGAGAAGGGGGCTTTTGAGAAGAAGAGTTTTTGCATACTTAGATGCTGTTGGAATGAAGCTAGAAATGTTGAGTTGCAGATTTTTGTATGTGTAAAGCCCATGATGTATGGGAGCATATGAGCTCCATGATCATGTAATTCATTTTCAGATTTGAAATCAAGATATGTTGCATATTTCTTTTCCATATTTGTTGTTAATGTTTATTTGCAAGCCTTCTTGCATAGTGGTGAATGTGTGCATGGTTTTAGATTTGAAAGTGGAGAGTCTTTCCCTCTTGCATCAAATGGTATCAGAGCCAGAAGATCTTGAGAGTGCCGAGTATGCACCAGGACCTGTGGGTGAAGAGTGTTGAAGAGTGAAGCTTTGAAGTTGTGAGAGAAATAGAGAGTTATGAGAATGTTTGTCTATTGCAGATATGAAAAAGGATCTGTGACTATTATCCTCCAGTAGAGGTTAAGGCTGGGTAGAAGGTGCACGAGAGAGAGGTGTGTCTTCCAGAAACCATCTATTGGGTAGAGGATAATCAAGAGTGAGTTTGTTGCAGGGAGAACCTATGATTGTAGAAGGTTGATACCCTGAAGTGAGAGAAATTGTTGCAAGGAGGACTTGTAACTGCAGAGGGACTTGTGAGTCTCTGAAGATGTCTTTAAAGAAGAGGAAAGGATGGGTCATGAGAAGGCCTGTGAGGATTTTACCTATGGAAGAGTGGAAAGAGAGGAGGTTTACAAAATGGACTTTTGAAGAATTAAAGAAGATTGAGGCTCGAGTAGAAGCTTTGGAAAGACATTACTTTCCTGATAAATTTGCGATCCCAGAAAAGAAGAACAAAAATGCAGTAGTAGAAGTGGCAACAGATAAGAAGGTTGAAGAGGAATATGTGGGCATGAAGGAGTCCCTTTATTTTTCTAACAAAAATAAATCTGCAAGTCAACTTGTGTATGCAGGTGAAGAGAAGAAAGAGGAAAAACAAATATTTGACAAAGGGGACAGCGAAAAGAAGAAAGAGAAAATGAAGAGTTGCAGCCCTATGATGGAAGGCGCATGGGGAGAAAGTCATGTGGGAACAGCCCACACAAATGCAGTTGAAGGAAAGCAAGAAAATAAGAAAGGAAGAAGGAAGGAATGGAGAAAGAAAGAGATAGCAACATATGTGCATCTTATTGAGGACAGAAAGGAAAAGGAAAATGAAGTTGCAAGCACTGGAAAAGAGGTTGTAGCAGCAAAAACAGAGGTATTATCTCATTTTTGTGAGTTTTGCAAAGAAAATACTGATTTGCATGTAGAAAAGATAAAGGAATATGTTGCAAAATGTGATTGTGAAGTTGGGGCAGCGATTGGTCCTCAGAAAGATATAGATATAATGAATAAAATGACACCATTGAGTGCAAGGGAGGAGGTGGAAGAAGAGAACAACAAGATTGTAGTAGAAATTCAAGAAGAAAAACTTGGGGCAACACTAGAGAAACAAGAAAACACACAGGTAAAAGGTTATTTCTGTGATATTTGTGAAAATGAGTTTGATGTTATGTTACTTTCACAAGAATTTAATGAAATTATGGATATAGAAATGAATGTAAGGGATAGTATTGTCATAAAAGAAGGTGAAGTTGGAGAGATAGAGAATAGTCATGTTGCAAAGAAGTTTGTTCTTCATGAGGATGTGGAGATGATTCAGAATTTGGAGCAGCAATGTGAAGAAGAATGCATAAAAAATGTCTTAAGTGAAAGAGGTGAAAGAGCAGTAGAAAATAAAGAAAAAGATGAATTATTAATGCAGATTGCAGCAGTAGAGAAGGAGTGGCTTGTGTTAACAACAGGTGAAACAAAAGTTGCAACAAACATTGAGGTAAAGTTTGAATTTTCAGAATTATTTGCTGATAAAGAAGAGGTTGATTTAGATAAAAATGACATGGTTTACAATAATGGATATGAGATTGATACAGTAGTAGTAAAAGAGGAGAAGATTAAGATATTTGATGATATTTCAAAATCTGTTGAAGTTCTTGTTCATGCTGATTTATATTTTGATGAATTGGTGAAAGAAGGTGAGATGGGAAAGATGGTTAGGGGCAGCAATAATAGGTTACAAATTGAAAAACAGCAAGGAATGATAAATTTTGTTGACATAGAAGAAGAGGAAGATGAAGGAAGACAAGGTATGAAAGAAGTACAAATAGAATTCTTTGATTTCTACAAATTTTTCAATGGCAATTTGTATGCAGATATTGATAGTGAAGAAGTAGGGTGGAAAGAACAACATTGGAATTTTGAAATGAATTTTATGAGGGGGAGAAAGAGAGGAAGGATGAAAGGAGGAGGAGATAGGAAGTTTCAAGGTAGGGTGAAGAAAAAGAAACAGGTGGTAGATAAGGAGGAAAGATGGCTGAAGAACAAGCACCGAATTTTTAAATGTTCATGAGCTCCAACTCATGAAACATTTCTTCTCACCTCGGATGTTTGATGCAGGAGCATCCTGGGGTGCCATGCAATCTTGCATCACCAAAAATATTGCTCTTTTAGTTTTTGTTTATTTTCAATAAGGGCTTAGGCATTTGGAGAATAATATTTTAATTTGCAACAATGTAGATTCCCTTGGTGTGAAATTGTAAATGTAAATCGCATGGGAAATAAGTCTTGGTAAAACAGTGAAAGCATCTTGGAGGGGAATATGCCTTTTTGGTGTCCACTTTTGGAGAAGGTCAAAAATTCTTATATGCATGTATATGTGTCATAAAATGTCATAATATGGGCTGCAAAGGAATCTTACATGTTGCTTGCATGTATTTGCATGTTGGCCACAAGCTTTGCATGTTGTTGCATGTCGAAGTCGTATCTATGAGACCCAGTCTTAGTAAAATGGGCATAACTTTTTCATACGGTAACGAAATTAAGAATTTCAAAATGATTCGGAAAGCTGGAAAGAAGGTGCACCAAACCCAGAAATTGTTTGAGGAGTTTCTGACAAATGACAGATCATTGATAGGAAGAATGTGACGGGTTTTCTTGGTGGTTTTGTGGAGGTTGTTTTGAGAAACCAATGGCGGTTTCTTCTCTCACAACTTCTATATATTGATGCTGCTCATTTGGAGAAGGGGGCTTTTGAGAAGAAGAGTTTTTGCATACTTAGATGCTGTTGGAATGAAGCTAGAAATGTTGAGTTGCAGATTTTTGTATGTGTAAAGCCCATGATGTATGGGAGCATATGAGCTCCATGATTATGTAATTCATTTTCAGATTTGAAATCAAGATATGTTGCATATTTCTTTTCCATATTTGTTGTTAATGTTTATTTGCAGCCTTCTTGCATAGTGGTGAATGTGTGCATGGTTTTAGATTTGAAAGTGGAGAGTTTTCCCTCTTGCATCCTATACGAGGAATTTAGAAAGAGCAGGCGGCAGCCTCCTCAAAGCCTCGACCAGACGAATGTTCAAGAGTTTCCCGATGACAATGCAGTAGAGGACACTGCTGCGGTAGAGGAGGACGCAAATGCGGCAGAGGTGTGTATGAGCGCGGAAGATCTTGTCGATTTGTCTTGTCCTGCTAAAGCAATACACAATGATGTTGAATGGCCTTTGCATGAGCTGTGCTCTAGGACCGGTGAGGCGGACTCATTCAAGTCGGAATGCCTGGACATCCAGAAATTGTCGGGTCTGTTGTGCCAGGCAATTGGGGCTTCAGGCGGAGCAGGTCTGTATGAGCGGCCCAGGAGAATTGATTATCCAACCACTTCCATGGCCTATCTGGTGAGCATCGGCGTGAGCCCCAGGGCGATTGGTCCCTTGCTTACGCAGTTCCCTCAGATTCTCGCCATTCGCGTTGGAAGGATCATTAACCCCTTTATCGATTATGTTACAAGCCTGGGGATGTCCACGCAGGATTTGGCTGGGGTTTTGGAGATGATGGAGCAGCTTCCGATATAAGGAGAAGAGAGTAAGGAAAGTGCCCAAGCTCGAACCAGAGAAGCAGCAGACAGAGCGCAAGAATCGAAGGGTTCTTCTGGTGCAGAGGAGGATGAAGAAGGTAACGATGTGGACCTTTTTGCGTCTGGGGAAGATGATGACGATGATAAGGAGGCCGATTGGAACCTACACGATGTTTTAGCAGACCAACTCCAAACGGTTAAAGATTTGGTTGAAGCAGAAAATCATGTCATTTGTGCATTGTCCGGAGGTGTGGACTCTACAGTAGCTGCAATTCTCATGCAGAAAGCGATTGGAGATTTGTTTAATGATGATGCTGCGAGGCAGGAGGAAATAAGGGGAGAGCAAGCGTTCAATGATAAATATTTTGTCAAGATTGTGTTAAGCTTTGTTCTATCCGACTTGGATACTTTGTCAAAATTGTGTTAAGCTTTGTTCTATCCAACTTGGTCTGGAGAAAACTAATCCAGTGTGTTCGTGAATAAAATTTGGCGAAGCTCAAATCTTCGTTGTGGCTGATGTAAATGCCTACAGTGGGGGATATCTCTAAGTAGCAATTTGGTCTTCAAGTGGGAGATTGTTGGGTTCGGTGAAACCCAAATTGGCAAGTTTCTCAAACAAATTCGATAAGGATGTTTTTTGCCTAAATTGGCAAGTTTCTCTCACAGATTAATTTTTCCAATTATTGGAGTGGAGACTGTTTTATAAATAAGCTGTCGGTTGAATATGTAATTAATTCAGAATTAATAAAAGAGATTCCCCTGCCTTGAGAGTGGATGTAGGCAATTGCCAAACCACTATAAAATTTGTGTCTCGTGTCTTGTTCTTTAATTTTTCTGTTTTCTATTATGTTTCTTTACTCGTTTTAATATTAACACAAGCATGTTAAGTCTTTCTAAATTGAGCAGATCAAGAGCTATGAAATTATACCAATCGTGTTTCCATCTACAGTAAGTAGAAGAAGCAGGTTCATTTGTTCAATCCATCACATCGCACCAATGTTGTATCAATCTACAATAGATTGAAGAAGAGGGTTTAATCTTTCTGAATGAATTACTAACCCCAAAACTCAACACAAATGTTTTTACATGATACATATAACATCAAATATGAGAGGTCTAAGCATAAAAGTGTGGTCACTAGATGCAGTTTCCCATTATAAAGAAAGTTGGTAGAATTGTGGTCATTCTGAAACCTAATCACTAAACTACTAATCTCTAGTGATAACTCACAAAATAATCTAACGAATGGCAAGGATGATTTCGTGTAGGGCAGATAGGTTGCATTAAGTTTACCTGTCATCAATATCGAGTCAAGAACAATCAACAAATAATATGAATGGCAGATAGGGTGACCACGAGGCCTACATTTAGAGATATACAAGTTTCATCAAATACAATACACTCTTCTTGAATGTTGAGAGATTTTTTTTATTTGCAGATGCATAGTTGTTTTGGCTAGAAAATGTGGTATTGAACAATTCTTACTTAATGGAGTTGAAACAAAATTATTTGTAAGGAAATTATAATCCTAATTCCTATCAGCTTTAACAACAAAAGATATGGCAATCTCTCTCGAATTCATGGCTTACAGTGTCATGTATGTCTTTTTATCCAATTATGGCAAGCAATAGAATTACTAATAATATGTTGACAAAAAGTCAGATTCACACATATTCTGAAAACACAAGGCACTAGAATCATTTGGTGCTTACTAGACTACCGGATCACCTTATATCAGGAAAGTCATGTTCATCCATAATCTTGTTTGTCTGCAACCTTCTTCAGAAGAGTTGTAAAGTGGCCACATCCAAATCAAGAATTAGGTGCTTTTGCTCACCTAGTTTTGTTGATCTTAGACAAAGATGTCAAATTCTTTACCATCACTCAATTATGTCATCAGATGTGAGGACCTTTTGCTTTCCTATGGACAATGAGAATTCACATTGGATATCCCTCATTCATTTGTTGTTTCTCCACAAAAGCAACATCTTCTTCTAGAGTAGACATATGTTCTTTATGCTAATTTCTCCAGATTCTTCATGCCTCTAATGCTTATCCAGATAAATGCCTCTTAAGATGGCAAAAACTTGGAGAGCACACACAATGGTTTTGCAACAGTCTTGAGGAAGTTCATGCAACCTCCAATAATGCCATTTTCCATTCATTGTGTATCCTTCAATCATGGCATTCCTCGAGACAATTGGTCGAGGATGCATTCTGTTAAATAATTCACGTGCCCCCTCGATATTCCCATAATGTGTATACATATTTACAAGGGCAGTTGTCACATAGACATTAATTAGAATGAAATCTACCTCTAATTATCTTTTCATGGATCTCCTTACCCTGTTCCAAAACTCCAACTTAGCACAGGCAGGAAGGACACTGGTGAAAGTTTTTGAGTTTGGCATCATGCCTGCCAATTCCATTTCCTTAAAAAGCATCAGGGTTTCCTCAATATTTTTTCCATTCTTTCCAAAACCTCCAATCATTGCATTCCACGAAACCAAATTTGACCGAGGCATTTCCTGAATGAGGTTAAGGGCTTTATCAACAAACCCTCTTTGTGCAAATCCTGTTATCATCGTATTCCATGAGACGACATTTGATTAGGCATTTCGTTAAACAGTTTCATGGCTTCATCAACAAATCCATTTTAATCAGGCATTCATGGGTTGATTGGTGAATGTAGTAAAGCCTCACTTTTCAGGAGGCGGTAAGGAGCCAAAGAGGAAAGTCAAAATTGATGAAGAAACCAATGTTATTTAAAAGATTGATGCTTGGGCTTTGCCAAAATCTCAGTAGGAAACAAAACCTTTGAAACCCATGGTAAGTGACTTACCTCAAGATTTTGCACAAATATTACCAAACCCTTCAGAAGCAGAATTTTTTCCTTAAAATGAGACAAACCAAAACCCACTACAATGTTGTTTCCTTTTAAACGAAGATCCCTTTTCGAATGAAAGTTGAATTGCAGATATAGAATTCTGAAGCAAACTTTCTACGAGCTCCCTTTTCTCCTATGGAGAGATCTCCTTCCCTCATATGATGGATACATACCTCTTTTTGTAACTGATTTTTTTCATTTGTTAAGCTGCAAAGGAGTGGGTGAGGTGTTGATTGACTGCCCCCAATACGTGTCACAACATTCTATAATTTCCTTGGCATATGGAAGTCCCACTACAGAATCCACTCCAAGATCTTGTAACTACCACTTGCTTAAACTAGCAAAGGCACCTTGGTGTGCAATGGGTACACTGAAGAGGTGTGGAAGGTCAATTAGAAAAACAAAAGCTGCAGGGCAGTGAAGTTCCTGCCAAAGACTGGCAGAACAGTTTTGGTAACGATCCAGTCAATGAATCATAAGCAGGTGTTTGTATAGCTGGGGACTTGCATTTTGCTTTTGTGCTCAACTATTTTCAGGATTTGCAAATCCGTTATGTTGCTGATTATTTTGGAGCCAATGCATCTGAATCTGCTGTTGGGATGGGAAATTGTGGTCCTCTGAATCTAGTGCTGGGATACTTAACTCTTTAACTAGTTCTTCAGTTTGCCTATAGATGCCGAAAAATATCAGTATTGCTTAACTCTTTAACTAGTTCTTCTAACCAGATTCTGAATCTCATCACATTCCTCCAGTCCATCTAGCTTTAGATTTAGATGACTGAGATAAAGAATCCAGCTATGTAGGAAATCATGGTGTGAATGCATGTCAAAGAAGAGTCAATGCAAAACCAATCACCTGCACATTCTATTTGGGATAACTTGGTCAAACTAGGCCCTGAGATGATTCCGAGCAATTGACTGTCTAGTCCTATTCCGAAAGTAGCTGCAGGCACATCTAGAACACAAGAGAACACACTATTTCCATAGGACACTTTAAACCAAAAAGGCATAACTACCAATAAAAACGCCTTCAAAGATATTGGACTGATTACATTAAAAATTCATAAAGCATAGCTACAAATGAAGATAGTTTATTGCACTAAACTTATAAATTTATCTCATTCCGATTCTACTACTGCTTTCTCAGGTTGCTCACTTTCTAATAGTGCAACTTCACGCTTGAGTAAATTCCAATAAAAAATAGAAAAAAACTACTATACCAAAAATATGTTAACAATCATGAACATGCACTTGGGTGTTATTGGCATTGATGCTCATTTGGGTGCTGCAAAACATTTACCTATCAAACTTACATGATATTGAATTGAAAATATGGATTAACGCCAATAGTAGAAGACTAGAATATGAACCAAGAAGAACAACGCATTTAACAAATTGTTGAAGTGGTTATGCAATTAAATCCAACATAACATATCCACAGCTTCAGAAAATTAGCCCAGCTTTACATGCATGCTGGATTATGACAACAAATAAATTCACATTTGTTTCTTGAATACCAAAAACTACTAAAGAAATGTGCTATACATATAAATTCACAGGGCCTCAACCCAAATAAAATTCTAACCTTGGGGAATTTTGATATAGCCGCTGCTATTAATGTGATTAAGACCAATATATCTAACACACAGGAAGATGCAACTTAAGTGAGAAGTTGCTGCTTCAAAATGTCGCACCTCAAGCATTCTTGAGGCAGCAGAAGTACAGACAGATGATGTTTCCCAACTTGATTAATCTAATCCTTGCTTTCTGAGAACTAGGGTGTAAATTATATGAGGTTGGGATTGCAGAAAGTGTAGGTCTAGAAAATGGACTTTTATATAGCTTTGGCTTTATAATGCACTAGAAAATGTTGAACCAATGGGTCCATGCCATAGCTTTCCTGCCAAATATTCTCAGTCACACCTATTACAAAGAATTTGAGCCGCCCAACATCAAACAAATTCTGAAAGAAATTTACAAGAATTTGGACAATTTTTTCCTGGACATTATCTATACTAGCTATGCCACAACGATACCTTGATTCTCCTCCTTAAGTCAGCTTGAAGAGATGAATATGCAGTCTTTAGAGCCGCTGACCTATAAGAATAGACAGTAGCAAGCAAATCAAGGAGAAGAAAATTGGTAAACAGAAGAAGATGGATGTTGCATCACTGCTATTAGTAAGTGCAATCCCCAAGCCTCCATTTCCAATGCTTGTGTTAAGAACAGATGAACCGCCGTTACTATAAAAATTTAGAAAAAGAAACATCAACTGTATAGTCTGCACTAGAACCTGTCAAAATTCATAAATGATCCTGTCAAATTGAATAATATGAAAATGAAGTGCCAATACCATATAAGAGAATATAACCTAAAATGGGGAAAATATCTACTTCATACAAGGTGCATATGAAGATAAAAATGCTAACATCATGAAAGTCCATAATTATGCTAACATCATGAAATTGATTGATTTTGAAAACAACAATTTTCTCAATTGTCATTTTCCCTACATAATTGTCAGCTAACAAGATGCAGGGCTCAAAAGTTACATCCTACCCCACTTGGCTGTGGAGAAATCCTTCGGTAGGATGTAAACAATGATCACTAACGTGCAGACAATCCTAGTCATTACAGGATAATACCAAAATTTTTGGACAATTGCCCTAGCCTTGTAAACAGTACAAGCCCATGAGTGCCACCTCTAGATTTGCAAATAGAGGATTCAGATTCCAATATGAAATCTCACACGCAGTGCAACCTATTTTAAATAATGCAAAATTAGGAACTTATTCACTCGAATCGAAAATACTCACATATCATTATTAAAGTAGATTGAAGCAGGTCGTTGATGAACCAAATCAAATCCATGGGTCAATTTACTGAGGAACAATACATGATTAATACATGAGCATATGTGAAATGACAAATTGTGTAGTTGGTGGAAGATTTGAGGAATCAGGTAGAAACCTAAGTTCAATGGGTTAGCACTTGTCCAGCTACGAATTTTCAGCATTGTACAACAACTATTAACAAAAATGGGTGGCATGCAAAATTTAAGCAAAGTTGTCAAGGATTGTTGTTCATTGAATAAAACATGACATAGCAAATTATATATCCCCTCTTTGATACAACTGTAAATCTACCTTAACAATAGTAGGTGTTTAAGATTATTGAAATAATTCTTCCATTGGAGAGTTGTATAATCATCAACAAATTTTATTTTGCAGTTTTTTTTGCAGGTTTCAAAAGAATGCTTTTTAGACATTTCAAATTCTCTAACCTTCAGCAGTTCACAACAACAATTTTCTTGGAGAAATCAAATATCAGAATTGAAAAACCAATTAATTTCTTCTTGAACCAGAAGCCAAAGTACAACTATTATGAAAAAGAAATCATGATATTTAAAAGGAAAATGTGAAATAATACAAGATGATGAGGAATCAAACAAGGCCAACAAAAGAACGGAGTGAAACAAACATTTCTTTGTAGTAGTTAATATCGAGCCATTCATTTCATGTAAACTTCTGGATTACAATATGAATAGATCATCTTATAATTTCTAAGTAATCAAAATAGAGCCATATATTTCATGTGAACTCCTGAATTATAATATTATGAACAGATCATAACAAAATTTATCTATTCTCCTACCAAAGCAGTTTTAAACCTGGTTTATCAGCAGTCTTGAGCGTTTTGCCAATCAATTTATGTGCACGCTTACTATTTGCTTCAATCTTCATACTCTTTGCTTGATCCATTCGCAAGTACATTATTTTTTTTATTTATCCTCCTTAAACTTAGACTTTAGAGCCGAAAAAAACCTTCTCATTCCCGTTTTCAAGATTAGCTAGATTTTTTATCAGTCCAAAAACCACCTAAAATCAACACAGAAACAAAGAAAAATAGAACCAGGACCTGCAAGGGTACAGGAGTCACAGGTTGAAGATTCGAACACGAGACCTGCCCTACACTGGCATTATACAATGTGAAGCAAAAATCAACGGAAACATGTGTTTAATAGAAGAGAGTAAATTTTGTATATCTTTTCAACGGTTGCTTTCTACCCTCTAAAAAATATACCATGAAAGGACTATAGGTATTTACAATGACATCCACGATCTCCTAAAAAAAGATATTTATTTGTTTGAAACCAAAACAAATAAAAATGCACAATCTCTTGGAATAAATACTTACAAATCCAGATCCTCTCCTTAGAATGGCCAACTTACAATCTCAAACTCACCACAATATTCAGACATGAGCATGTAAACGTACTGAATCTTATCAACAACAATACCAATTTTCCCATTCCTGAGAGAATCAACACAGTCTGTTGACTTGGAAAAATCTCCAAGTCTGCTCTTATCAATTTTTAGTTTGTATATTAGGTAATGTTTAACAAAGGAGCCATCCATATGGCCTATGGAGGTTTGCTTGCTCTAAGAGACTCTGTATCTCATATTGTTAGGGACAGCTGTTGAACAGTGACATAGGATGCAAGGCTAGTTGTATAGCTTGAATTAATATCAACACTACAAACAACCAAACCATCAAAATTACTTTATGAAGAGATGTCATAACCAGACCATCAAAATTACTTTATGAAGAGATGTCATAACCTTCTCTCCTGCACACATTACATTTGAAACGTTGTCAATTGGGGGATCAGTTGCTATCTTGATACATTCAAAGTTTGGGAAAGAGAAAACGTTCAATGCTATAAAAAATCCAGAAAAGGTTCAATGCAATAAAAAATCCAATGATGAGGTTACTCACCCTGAACAAATACAATCGTTCAAAATGAAACCTTGCAACCCAAACATAAAATATTGTTATATAAAATATATAGTGATCAGTGGGTCAATTTTATATCCTCAAAAGTTTATGAGTAATATCAAATCATCCAACCAAGAACCAAATACTAGTCATGTCATTGAAATGTTTTAAGAAGCAAAGCATTTTTAAAAAAAAAATTGTGATAGAGGGTTGAAGAAGAAGGTTCACCGAAGATGGTTGTGCTTTCAGTTGGAACCACATTTTCCAACGAAACCCCATCTTTATTGCCGCATCCATGTATATAGAAATATGTTTATGAATGATATTGTATTTATTATAAATTAACAATTTCTAACTTTAACTTTGTCATAATTTTTGCACTTCCGAATGTGCAAATATTAGCCGAGAAGTGGCCAAAAAAATGCCTCAAAAAAAGTCAATAAAATTGCAAAATAAAAATATTATACTCAATTCTGCATATTTTCAAGATGGATCAAATCTTGACTAAAATTTATGTTTTTCAGCACAATAGTAGGATTTTTTTGGCAAAATGACCAAAAACCTTCAATAAATGGCAATGCATCTTTTAAGCCAACCATGCAATTCATTCACTTGTGAGCATATTTTGAGTGTGCTTGAACACATTCATTCCAAGAAACATAATCATTCGATGCAACAATGGATGACTAATTTGGTGTTTGTTCACCACAACTTCCACCTTAAACTACAGAAAGCTCAAGGCTAGATAAGTTGCAATTGATAATTACTTATAAATTATAATTGTTGTTTTCATCATTTTCCAAAGTTAATTCCTATTTTTTTGAAATTGTTTTGTGTACAATGCTAATGTATGACCTCAATTTGGCAATATCAGGTAGCATCAAGGAAGATCAGTTGATTGACCTTGATGGACCTTGACAAAATCGATCCAAGTTTTGAATTAATTGAGAATGATGAGGAGCCAGTTTTTTATGAGAAAGATTTTAATCTCTTGGGGGAAGCTGAGATTGACCCTAAGTAGATTGACCCTTGAAGCTTCATCATCAAGACCTGTAGGACTCTAGTACAGTGTACTGCAGCAGCAAGAGTCATTGGCTCACTCTATGTTTTGTTATTTTGTGTTTTTTTGTACTTCAAAGTTGAACTATGTACTTGCAGTATGCTACTATATAGTAATGAACTATCATACTATATTACTATGCATTATGTAATGTAATAAAAAATCTGAAAATTAATGAAAAAATATATATTCAAAAATTTATGGTGTAAGTTCTTATTTCTTTTTACTCTATCTATCTCCATGCAATTACATTGCATTTAAATTGAAAAAAACAAATAGCAACTTTTTTCACTTTTGAAAGTTTTTTTATAGCTTTTCTGTGATTTTTGGATTCTAGATTAAATCTAGATTTTTTTGAAAAAATCTGTCTTTTGGTTTGCCAATTTACTGATGAGAAAGATTTTTGCTATAATGGCCAAATTACTTGTTTGTATAGATCCAACAGGCTAACTTATCCTATTAAAGTGCGGTTTAGCAAACAAAAGGTACAGGATAATGTATGCTTATAGGCCATTCATAAACCATCCTTCGATAGCCAAAATAGAGGAAATCATTTCACCTGCCACCCAAAATTTATCTTTTCTTCACCTAGATGACACCTAAACGGAGGACTATTGACCTTCAGAAAGATCCATGGCAGCCTGTGTGAGCTTCAAGATCCACTTAGATAGGATCAAAACCATCCTTTTTCCCAAGGAGAGGAACCACTATCATTTTCACAAATTTCCACTTCGTTAGGAACAGGAGCTATTTTGCCTCCTGCTTCAATTTCTTCATTTTCTTGTCAGCAAGTGGCAAAAACCCAATATAATTCATTTTTTTGTTTGTGGTTTAAATTTATAAAAGACATGAAAAATGAAAAGTAGAAACTTGAATTAACAGCATCAATTTAAGAGAACCAGATAAGTGCTTCAAATGTTAGAAGCACATAACCAGAAGGTTTAACCCCTACAACATCATCATACATCCTCAACCCGGACCTAGCATTATTTGCAGTCACAGGTTTAATAAGGAGATAGTAAATCGAGGGAGAAAAGGCCAGGAGGTTCACAGCATTTGGGGAGTACTATGTGATACATTTGTCTCAGATAGCAAACCAATAATTCTGCACATAACAAAGCCCAGGATCCTTGATCCCAAATAAAAGCAGTTGCTCTTTATAGATTCAAACATAAAACAATAGGAATTTTTCCAAGTACGTAGGAAATATTTCAACTTAAATTTAAAGGGACAATTTGAATTTCACTTCCTGTACAGTATGCATCAACCCTTCCAAATGTCAGCCCAACCACCTTACAGAACCATTATAGATTTACCTTTCTCCCAAGAATTGGGCGCATTGGAAAGTAAAGCAAAAATTCTTTCCAGTTCATGTTTTCATCAGCCGGGATTCAATTATGTCTTGTGAATCAGAAACAAAGGAATTATTTTAGAAAGTCACACCTTATCTTAATCTTCCTTTCATCATAAACAAACAAGATGCTTCGTGAATGAAAATCAACATAGCACTAAAACTTAGCTACACTGCTGTTATAATCCTTCTTAACTTCAAAATTTGACCTCACACGGAGTTAGTTACATTCTTTTGTGTTTTAAATGAATAAGTCACAGTTATCAGATAATTCAAGCACAAGACTATTTCCTTCATTATAAGCTACATCTACTGTGAAAGAACTCATGGAAAGACCTCATACCAAATTAGAATTCGAGAAAATGTGATGCCCATGAAATAAAACTTACAAAAAGGAAACGTCACTCCTTAAAATAAAGAAGAGACAATGAGAAAAATTCCATAGACAAGTCGGGAGAATTAAAAAAGGATAACTTTGCAATCATTTCTTTTATGAAATTGAAAAGAAGTTGAGAAGACAATTACAAGAAAAATCCTAACTGTAATCTGTTAAAATTTTTGGCATATTAGTTTTTGTTTATCAAGTTCAAACTTAAATACAGGAGACCAAACACGTAATTTGAGTTGTCGCCCATTCAAAATGGTTACGAGATGTTGCATTGAATCTCCTATTAGGCAGACAACTCCAAAAGATTACCTGATGATCAGTTCTTGTGCTATCAAAAGAAACTTCTAGGCGATGTTGCATCTCTACAATTCTCTCTCCTTAAAACAAATCATAATTTATTTATGAACTCAAAATTCATAATTAATCCCACTACACTACATCATGGACAGCATAACTGAAAATAAGACTGAAGATGAAGCAATAATTATCAGCAACAACTAACAGTGTTGAGAGTCTCATTGCTCTGAGAAGACATATTTTTTTGCTGCCCCATGACCTTAAAGATCAAATGGAAGATTAAGAATTCTTCGACAGTGCCTTGAATTTTCCTTTAAAAGGATATAGCGCATATTCACAAGCTATGTTCTAACAAAGAAAGATGTATTTTTAAGGATGAATGCTTTTATAAATATCAAGATTACCTAGTTCCAAAAACTAGTCCACAATATGAACCAACCATTATCTGTGTCGCTAGCACTTAGAAATATTTTTATATGCTTCAATCAAAATACCAATGATGCTAAAAATTTATAAGATATCATCATTAAACAAGAGCTGCAAAGCAACAAAGTTCCTGCCAAAGTGTACAAGAAAAGCTTTGTTTTTATTTGTTGTTCAACAATTGGAATAGAGATAAGTGATGCTAGCATTGGGATGCATTCTGGATTTTGATCATCACATTATTTTTGACTTCCTAAAACAAAAATCTGTGAAATACAATTTAGAAGCCTATTTAAGGCTTTGTTCATTTTGCTTTGAACAAGCAACATAGATCTCCACAATTGTTATAGAGTCATATCATAGAGAACCCAAGATTAAGTTTCCTTCAAAATTTGATCTAAAAAATACAAACATTGTGCTCCTTGCATTTGCAAGTTGCACAAGGGTTTCAAGTCCTGCATTAAAGTAGGGAACATGATTGATAAAATACATGTGGACACATTCTTATTGCTAAACAAATCTAAGGAACCGGAAATGAGAATCCGAGCATTATTTCTTGCCTGCAGGAAACAATGAATATAAATTCTGATATTAGTAAATAAAATAAAACAAGGACAAATGAAACAAATGAAATAGTATTTGACTTTTAATTAGAACACCAAACAACTAATAAATGCAAAAAACTAAATGCTTTCTTGCCTCAGAGTGAATAAATCTTTTCAAACTTGCACAACTAAGACCAATGAAATAGAAGAGCCTATGAGAACTAGAGGACTAGACAATTCAGCTTTAGGATTTACAGAATATGTAGAAGGTGAAACAGATAAATCTTTCAGCACTTGACTAAAAGCAACACACATGATTCTAAAGATGCCTCTGAATAGAAAAGATGTGCCCAAACATTGCAAATACTCAATTCTTTTGTCTTTCACTAAATCAACATTAGATGACTACTCAAAAATTAATGCTATTTGGCACATTACTTGAGAAAGCTCACCAAACTCTTAGCAAGGCACTATATCATTTTGCAAGATCTCCATGCCAAAAACTAAAAAAATGAGCACATAGGCAATATGAAATACAATCTTGAATATTTTCTGTTTACTATACATTCAGATTTATGAATTGTAAGCCTGTCATACTTACCTAAGCTTCTACCACTTTAACATGGGAGAATTCTCATTAACTAAGTTAACCTCTAAATATATCCTAATATAATGATATCTAGCAACAATCTGTCTTTACACATTAAAGAAAGAACTTTGTGTTCGAAATTGATATGAATCAAAAAGGTAAAATTCGATATACTTAGGTGTATATTGTAAATCTACAATGCAACAAATATATTTCAATATTCAACTTAAATAATGAATATGCTTAATAGATATGCCAAAGAATTTTGCAATATAGTAATGTGAGCCAATCAAAGCCCCTATAGATACAAGCATCAAATTGTTTGGCAATGTGTACCTCCAAAATGCAGAAGAGTACCTCCAAAATCCAGAAGAGAGAGCTGAAATAGAAGTCACTCAATATCATAATTCTATTAGCATCCTGATGTTATCAACAGTATGGAAAAGATCAAATGACTGGTAACCCAGAACCTACCAAACCCTAAAGCACATCATTAGAATACTAAAATAATGAAAGGCAATTCTTGTGTGCAGACACCTTCAACAATGAACAATACTGTAGTTGTACACTATAATAAGTCCTTAATTTAATAGCAGATGATCATGGACAAGGAAAGAATAATTATGAGAATAGTTCTAACTTCTATACAATAAATCCCTTTAGTTTGTAAATAAACGTCATTACCAAATTTTGGAATTGTTAGGAGTCAAACTATATACTCATTCTACATTTGGAAATATGTGATAATGAAAATTCTGATGGAATGGAAAACTTACTAATGATCGTGAGTCAAATTCTAACAAAAACATATCATAAACTACACCATGTTACACACCATATCCAATGATAAACATAGATTCACATTAAATGGTAAAAATAAAGCAATGTTGTGTAAAATTAGAAATAACCATTGCTGCACCTTGAATACACATATCAAGGCCAAGTTTTACAAATATAAATGTGTGGTAAAAAATAAAGTTAATGTTTGTTAGAAAAAAAATCTCATAGGCCATTACAATATTAAATAGACCTGAAATTCTCTACCAAGTTCTGCTTCAATCATACAATTGTGTCTAATATTGGAAAAGTACCTGTGAAGAACAAATAATTTTTATGCGATCTTTTTTCAAATTCATTTATAGCAAAGACAAGATTAAAATGCAAGCAAGCTTACACTAAAGCAATAGCAAATTTATGAACTCTTTCAATGAAAACAATTTCAAAACATAGAGGTAAGGGTTTTGACATATTTTTACTATGCTTTGTTGACAAATGCTATATCTTCTAAGGAAAGAGAGCTTGATTTGAATTGTTATGGGTGGAGATGACAAATGCTTCCAAAATTATTTGTTTTGGCATGGACCTGGAAGCATAAGTTCATATCATGAATCCCAACATTCTACTTCAATCATATTGTGTCTAATATTGAAAAAGTACTTGTGAAGAACAAATAATTTTTATGTGATCTATTTTTGAATTGATTTATAGCAAAGACAAGATTAAAATGTAGGCAATCTTATACTAAAGCAACAGAAAATTTCTGAATTCTTTCAATGAAAACAATTTCAAAACATAGAGGTAAGGGTTTAGATAGATTTTTACTATGCTTTGTTGACAATGCTATATCTTCTAAGGAAAGAGAGCTTGATTTGAATTGTTATGGGTGTAGATGATAAATGCTTTGAAAATTGTTTGTTTTGGCATGGACCTGGAAGCATAAGTTCATATCATGAATCCCAGAAGGCTTGAGGTGAAAAGCAAGTTCTATGAAGTAAAATGAAACTCATAGCCCATGCCATCGCCTGATTGCTTTGTACATTGGTTATAACATGGGAAAGGGTCCATAGGATTTTCCTCTTAGATTCCCAATTCAATTCCTTATTTGAGCAAAACATTAGGGTAGGTTCCATTCTATGCATGTATTATGATGTATATAATGCAATTATACTACCATATAATCTAAAAATTCCCAAGCCTCTATTTTTTTATTTCATAGTGCGTAATTGGGCTTAAGGAATTTTTAATATTTAAGAGTTTATGTTGTATCCAAGCTTTAGAAGTTTGGGTTGTTTCATTTTTTAACTGAAATACAAGATTCTATTATGCCAGACTTTATTATTTATCTATTGATTGGTAATGTATTGTTCTATGAATAGCATAGAGGATTTTGATATATTGAGAGTTGGGCTCCAAATGTGAATTGTGGTATCGAAGTAGATCAGGGATACAATCAAATATGGTACTCAAGCCATACTTGAGTCATATCATACTCGTACTTGGTACAACGGTACACACATCAGGTGTTTTACCATAACACATCCTACAAGTTTGCTATTGGTCCATTCATAAGGCCAAATGCTATAATGTAGAATTTGTGGTGGTTACAATTGTAAAGGTTTGTTGGTGCTTTTTTCATTTCCATCTTGCATACAATGTCATAGAGATAATTCTTTCTACTTGAAGCTAGCAAGTTTGAGTTGTCCTCATCCATTCTTAGAGTATGTTTCACCTGAAGAGTGCAATGAGTTGAAGGAAAGTTGTGCTACAATTGTGTCTAGAGTAAGGAGATTTGAGCTGGGGTGCTTCTGAGCCCTTTAGTGAGTGAATGAAGTTGGAGTTGTAGTATGAAACTGTACGGTGGTGGAAAACAAGATTTAGCTACTAGATTTGTAGAATGCAAACATGAATAAGTCGAAGGACAATTGGCATCTATATATATAAAACTTAAACAATGCTTATGATAATACATTTTTTACTATTGAACACCTTGGTCATACATTATTACTCAAGGGAAATAACAAAAAATATAATCAAATTATTTATGTTTTTCTCTTTTAAAATAGACATCTTTTATATTTCAAAAGAGAAAAACATGGAAGGTTATAAAAAAATTATTAATTTACTCATTTGTTGAATATCTTGTCTTCCCTTCATTGTTTATGATGGAGGTCATGAAGATGTGTCTTTAGACAATGGGGCTCCTCCTAGTAAGTCAATTCAACAATCAATTAAATGATCTGTGATAGCAAAGCCCATAATCAATAGTGGTTTTTCATATACCATCTATTTCTTGCTGACTGCAACCTATACTATGATCCACTTTACTGTGTATTTATTAGCTACTCTTTGTGCAAAAGCATTCACAATGGCATGTTTGGATCACTATGTTTAATAGATTTCCAATGAAATTTTATTCGTCTTGAAAAAAATTCACCTACTCTAAGAATTCAAACTAGCCCGATCCTACTCAACACTATGGAGCTTATATATGTTCGTAAATAAAATTTAGCATGCATGATGTGATAGTCTAATTTAAGGCTTGTGAACATGCTTTAAATGTTGAACCTTAGATGCTTGAAGCACCTCTTTCTCAGTGGTCTCCTCAACAAATTTTCGGATTGATATAGTTTTGCATTAGGAAACACATTTTGTTTGGGACTTCTTGGTTATAACATCAAAAACTTCTCACTAGGATAATGAGAAAAAGCCTTGTACCTAGATACATGAAAGCATGCAATATAAGCTTTATTTGTGAATCCTAGCCACTTCATATATCATTTTCTTGATAGCTTTTGTTAATTTG